>VZUI01068071.1:0-207970 GCA_013401135.1 Cettia cetti | reverse complement strand
AAAAAAAAAAAAAAAAAAAAAAAAAAAAAAAAAAAAAAAAGCTATAGTGTCAATAAGTTTAAATAATACTGACCACTGATGCTGAAAAATTGCTGTTTTAACCCCAGCCAGCGTCTGAGTACCAGGCAGCCACTCACTCCCCTCTGGTACAATGGGGGAGAGAATCAGAAATGTGAGAAAACTTGTGGGATGAGATGGAGATAAAGCAATATGTATAGGCAGAGCAAAGCAGAATTCATTCATCCCTTCTCATCAGAAGAAAGGTGTTCAGCCATTCCCAGGAATGTCAGGCTCACGAATAACAGTTCTTAGGGAATGCAAACATCATCCCTGCAGACATTCCCCCTTCCATCTTCTTTCCCTTTATTTTGCATGCTGAACGTGGTCCATGTGATATGGGATACCACTTTGGTCAGTGGGGTCAGCTGGCCTGGTTGTGTCCCTTCCTGATTCCTGTGTGCCTCCAGCCTTGATTCTGGTGGGGTGGAGTGAGGGACAGAAAAGTCCTTGACCCTGTATAAACACTAATCAGAAATAACAAAAACATCCCCCAACTGCTGACACTGTTTCCAGCCAAAATCCAAAACACTTCCTCATACTTACTACTAGGAAAAATAACTCTAGCCCAGCCCAAACCAGTACACAAATGTAGAGTCTAACTGGTTAAAGAAATGCACTTTGTAGATATGTGAAATATGTCACACGTGATAAGTTTCTTACCAACATAGGAACAAAAGCACTTAATGAGACAATAATATCCTGACAATACCATTTCAGTAAATACATAGGTAACTAATTCATAAGCTTCACTTATGGATTTTAGTAAAAAAAAAAAAGAATTGCTTTATTCTTTTTCCAGGAGCAGTAGTGCACTTAAAATTTCTAACTGACAGAAAACACTGAGAATCATGACAGGAAGTAAAACTTTCATAGGTCCAGTGAGAGTGTTTGATGCCTGAAGTCATGTTATTCGGTCCACGCTTAACATAGTATACAGCAAGCTCCCAGTTCCCTGTTTGTTGGTGGTATGACAATCAATTAAGAGGGCTGGGAAAGCATAGCCTGTTGCAGGCAGCAATGGTTTAACTTATGTAATGAATGACTGTGGAAAAATGTTAGTGATGGCAAAAAATTGAGAAGAAAAAAAAGTCCAATGAATTTAATTCATGAAGTTTGTAGGAAAAAGTAATGCCAAAAAAAGGCTAAAAGCTTCTAGCAGATCCGTTATCATCTGATTGTACATGAAAGCTGTGTAGTCACATTACTGGAAAAATTGAGACAAAAGCTGATGGCTTCCACATAAATTGTGCAAATGTATATGACTCTTACAACAAAAATTTAAAAATAAATTTTCATAGAAAAAAAATGCATAAGACAAAAAATGTATGCATGTTTTACTTTCTTCTGGAATTTAATTTCCAAACAAAAGTTAAATGTTAATGATAACCATAATAGGAAATCCCATCCCTTGTGGCTTTGGGGAATTTTAAAGTTATTTTTGTGTAAGCATTTTTTCCTGCATATTAAAGTTATCTCTTTGTATTACTTATCATTCTTCTATGAAAGAGTTAAGACTGCAGTATATTTCTTTGACATCTTGACCCCAACTATAGCTATGTTATTTTCATACTTATGTTGATATTCTGTCACTTTCATGAGTAAGCCTTCTGCAGTAAAGTAACTATATTATCTTTTAAAAAAAAACAAATAGGAAAACTTGCAAATCAGATGAGGTAATTTCCTTGAAGTTAAGACAGAAAGTTTATGAAAAGATTCAATTTAACTCTGAATCTTTCAAAATGTAGATCAAATTATGATGTTTAACAATATTAACTACATAGGGTGTTTGTAAATGACTAAAGCAAAAAAATATTTTGTGAGCATTTGAGTAAATTAATATGGTAGAGAGCTCACATACAATCTATATGCATGCGTATCTTCATATATGTAATCCATCAAAGCTTTTAAATAACAAAATGCATTAATAAAAATCATGAATGCTCATTGACAATTTGCAACCACACTCAGAGGCCAAATTCAAAGGATTAATTGTTTTCAATGTATAATTCAAAGCATTCTGATTGTAAACTCTTAAAATGAAATTTTATATTATGAATAGACTACTGCTTTGCAGCCAACTTTATTTCATTTCTTGTTTTTAAGTGCCTGGAAATGCAAATTAATCAGTTTCATTTTGCAAAGCAATCAGAAAGACAAAAGCAAATAAGTTTCTATTTGTCACTAGCTTCTTATGAAAAAAAGGTTTTTTAACCAGCCCCTAATAAAATTTATTCTACTGGGACAAACATTTACTCATTTAGTGTTTCTATTAAAAAAAAAAAAATTGAATAAAGAGAAGCTCCGTCATACTATTGCTTGTACATGAAATAAGCCTAACCTGCTGAGTTCTTTAATTAAAGTTTTATAGTTTACTTGGTTTTGATTTTCAGTTTTTACTTTCTAATTTATGAAAAGGTTCCATAAATTGTATTTTGTAGCTATTATGTACATAATAATAAAATTGGGATTATTAGTTTTCAAATGGAAGTAAAAAATCCAAAAACTCCAGGTCTAATACAGAAAAATTGCAGAATTTAAATTAAAACAGTGTATCTAACTTATTCTGTACTCAACATTTTACTCTTTTTTACTATCATATCCAGTAGTTTCCTGATAATTAACCATAATTTTGCTCAGTTCTTTTGAAGAAAAGAAGATCCAAATATAATTTTATATGATTTTTTTCATTTTCTACTGTCCTTATAAATTTCTGCAGTCACAGCAATATATTACACAGCTTACTGCAATGTTTTTCTTGAAATATATATGGCAGGCTTTCAGGTTTGGTGTTTTTTTTTTGTTTTGTTTTGTTTTGATTTTTTTTCTGGTTTGATTTAGTAAGAAAGATGAAACTTGATTTGAAACCAGAACTTCCAGCTGGAACACTCCTGAGAGTCTCAACCCATGATATCTGGGGTGGCAGCTACCTCCATCCATAATCAAAAGTACAGTAACCATCTCTGGTCACAAAAAGATTTAAAGACACTGTTTTGTGCTCCAGTTCATTTCTTTATTAGATGGTCAAGCGTTTTCTGGAGTGGTGGGAGAACTAAAGAAAAGCCAATTATCTTTTCATTATGTCTGGAACTTTATACACATTCACCAATGTGAGTCAGGCTGCAGGACAGAAAACACAAATTTGAATAAGCTAAACTGTAAAAGTGCAAAATAGAGATGTAGGAAGATGCTCAAATGTTGAAACCAATGAGCGAATATTGAAAAAAAACCCATATGGGGAGTAAGAAAACAAAATTGTGCAATAAGAAGGAAAAAAAATTGTGACCTTAGCAATTGAAACAATGTATTGTCAGTACTGGAAATCATGGATCAAGTGATTAGAATTGCAAAACTGAAAACAAATGCTTAGAATTGAATTAGACATAACAACAACAGCACTAAAAATTTCCTAAAAATGTTTCAAAGAAAGCTTCAATAGGACTAAATCACCCTCAAACATCAGAGAGACTAATAAAGATGTGCATAGACCTGAAAAAGAAAAAAAAAAGGAAAATAGGAAAGACAGAGCCAGAGGCAAGTGTCTGGAAGATATTATATCACTAAGTGACATCTCTGAAAGGTTTTATACAAAGATAATCTGACAAGAGTAGCAGACCAAGCAAGCTCTAAATCAATTAATTTGAAACAAATTTTCTTGAAACTCACAGATTAAGCACCAGTATCCCACTTGAGGAAAAAATACTGAAAAATCAGAAGCTCACCTACCTGTTTTGCAATGTGCAAAACAGGAGTTGTTCAGTTTGGTTCAGAATGTTGTTTAGTTGTTCAGAATGAAGTGATGCTAGTGTTAGGAAACTGATCTGTAGGAATAAAAGATAGCCAGCTGTAATATGAAAAAAATTTAATTGCACGCCTTTAATGTTTCCTCAGTGGTAGTGTATAAGAAGTGCCTGCAATGCAGGCAAGTTTTCTGTTTCAGGAGAAAAGGAGACAGCTGCAGGTAGATGTATCAATAAAATATTTTGAGCAACGTGTTGAAAATGCTTGTTCTGATGAAGGGTTTCAAAAGTCACGACCATGTCTACAATAGAAAGAAAACTTTTGGGACTTTGTAAATAAGGTCTCCACTCTCAATAAGCCTTTCATGGAAACTAGCTAATACACCAGACAAGCCATTCAAGAGAATTAGGAATGAATTTTAAGAGACCTAGAACAGTTTTAGCAGACAGGGAGCAATCAGCATCAACACAACAGAGAAGATACAAGTCCTGGAAAATGACATAACAGAGCAGAAGATGTGGTCTCTGCCCTAGGCACCTCCACTAGCTTTGGCAGGATGAAATGTGGTAAACTATAAAGACACACTAAAGTGAATGCAGCAGATCTTTTATCCTGATATGATTCTTTTGTGTTGCTGTAAAAAGATCAAAATTCAATCCAAAAGGACCAGAACAACAATGTCTGCTGGAACGGAGCCTCTGCTGGCATTTTCAGTGGGCTGTGCACTACCCACATGTGTAGTGTCTGTGTCTGAAACACCAGATTCTCAGTGGATTCTCAAGAACCACTGATTAGAGATGTCGAAAACTAGAGCATCCTCAGAGGTTCTCCTGCATTGTGCAGGAGTCAAAGACCCTTTGGTAGCTTGGAGCCTTCAGAAAGTTTTGGTTTTTTCTGCTGAACTCTGTTTTGCCCCTTTCAACCTTCTGGTCCTTTGCTGAATGTAATTCAACTATGCTCAAAGATTATTAGCTGCAATTTTTGGTGATCATGAGATTTAATTGATATGACAGAGCAGTGAATGAGTAAAATGGGGGGAAAAATTGAAGGGTTTATGATGAATTTTCTAAGGTCATATATATATATTTATTTGAGATATATTCATTCAGTGAACATAGAATAATTTTTAAACAAAAATCAAAATAAAAGAAGTGGCTGACATACATCTCAGCATTTCAATGGTCTTTTAAATCATAATCTGGAAAACCAACTGCTCCCTTTCACTAGATATTCCTAATATATGTTTCATAAAGTAGATGTCTTCTGTCTCATAGACTGCCTTTTGCATTTGTGGGTATGGGATCTCACCAAGCAGCCAAGAAACAATGATGTACTCAATGTGTTTTTCTTGATCCAGCTTATTCTGCAGTCAGGATTGTGTTAACTCACACAAATCTTAAATGCTTAAAGAGGCTGCAGGAGCAGCCATCTTATTCCATCTTTTCTGAAGAACAGCAGAAAAGTGGAGCCAAATTCAACTGTCATGAGATGGATAGTGTCATGAGATGGATAGTGTCAGATCCGCTTGTGCACTGGGCTAAATTTTTGTTAGAGTTGAGCAGGAGTTATTAATGAAACAAAATAATTAAAGAAGTTGACTTGCATTATTAATCCTTAAGAATTTTAGAATTAAAAAGGATGAGAAAATACATATGACCTTAAGCCTATTGACATATCAAATTACAAAAAGAGTTTCATTTATATCCAACACAGATTTACTTTCATGCACACCTCATGCAAAAAATGCCAGAAGTTATAAGGTGAGAAAAATAGTGTTTAATTTGAGCAGTAGCAGAACATTTAATGGAAGCCACATTGTTTCCATTTTATAATAGAACAGTACTTATGCAGTTTCTTTTCTAAGCTCAATGCATATTTATGGGAAAAACTGATGAGAAAAAAAAAGTAGATATTTTTTTTTAATAAGGATAATTATCAATTAATTCAAGTCTGGAAATCTTCCCAAACAAGAATCTAATAGTCTCTGAATTTTTTCATGAAAGTTTAGCTTTTTCAAAATTATATCAGACTGAAATCAACTGAAATATAGCAAAGGATAAGATGGCAACACATTTTTACTTCTTACTTATTTCCATTACTTCAGTATATGTCATCTCTGAAATTTGATCTTAAACCAATGCTAGTAACTTGCTGAAGGATGAAGGCTTATCCCACATTGTCCTTGTACATGTTTATGACAGTTTCATATATTTAACATATATAAATATGGAGACTTGATCAACAGAACTCATTGCAGTGCAATATGTTTTGGTTTGGAGTGTGGTTTTTAATCTGCCTAGGTCTTTTTCCCTGGATAAGACGCATCTCTTAAATGTGAAATTTGCCCAGAGACCCTACAGAATAAAAAATAACAATTAAGCATATGTCAAAAAGCTGGGAGAGGCAGGATGCATGTGGAGGTGAAATGGCACAATAAGATTATAGGCCATGCAGACACTTAAGAAATGGAGTGTATATTAGACCTTAAAAAGAGTCAAAACAAGCTGTGATGGCCAAGCTGTGACATACAGATATAGAAACAGAATAAGTTCAGAAAAAAACAGGAAGACAGAACAATAGAGTAATAATATATTTTAAACAGGAGAGAAAGAGATTTTTAAAAAGGTGGTAAAGAGGATTTTGAGATTCACATTAATAAACAAAATTAAGTGAAAAATGTTTCAGATCTAGAAAGGAGGGTGCTACTAACAATGTAGCTGCAGATGGCCTTACATATGACAGCTCCTTTACAAGATCCATTTTCACCGAATTGCCTGACAGCCATCTATCACTGAATAAGACTTGTGTGACAGGAATTGAACAGATTTTCAGAACAAATCATGTTCTTTCAAAAAACCACAGGGTTGATGCTGCTCTGTAAAAATTGGTCACTCATAGCTGCTGATAACTTACACGCCTGTTAAACCTGTAACAATTATGGACCTCTCTAGTGGTCCATAAGGACTGTGTGTGTCCTTTGACAATTACAACACAGCTTGGTGCAATATTTCTGTGGAAAGCAGTGAAAGTTATTTTAATGTCTTAACCTAATGGAAGTGAGCCAATTAATGTGTAGCCCTTTGTGTTCAACTTCTACATAGGTCTCAGAAAGTAATCCTTTCTGCCAGGAAAAAAACAAACCAACTGCTGACCACTCTACATTGACAATACCTTCCACCACCGGCTGGTGATACGAATCAGCTATGATATGGTGTGCCTGATCTTAGAAAGAATTGTACCTGCAATTCAGCTTTGACCTCAGCCTGTTGTTGACTGGCTGTCTTGAGGCTGAGTTCAGAAAAAAATAGAGCTTGATAATCCTGTCATGAGCATCAAGACATTGCTTCACTGGTAACAAGTTTTGCTATTCCTTTTTTGAAAGTTCCTTGAAGGCTCTCTTGCTAAACCACAGCCACATACATGAGATAGACATCCATTTTGGGAGAAACAAGGTGATGGAAGACAGCTCTTCCCAAAGACTGGAAAAGAAACAGGTGTGTAAATATCCTAAATAAAAGATGAGATGTTTTCCTTGAGAGTGACAAAGGGGCAGTTGTGAGAGGACTAAGTGCCAAAACACAAACTGTTCAGTATTTACTATGAATGGCTTTAGGATGCTCTGCAGATAAAACATACAATGGAAAATTTTAGCCGGAGTGCCTTCCACAGAAGAATCCCTCAATCTTTCAGGAGCTGGGTGTCTCTTTTTTTTTTTTTCTAAGCTTTTTCAATGTGCTGTAAATTAGCACCTCAGCAGTTACCTCTATTTCTCCTCATATCTTCTTACCTTCATTCTTTCTTCAAGGTCCTTCAAAATTTCTATTCTTAAAGTGAATAAAAGTGGTTCCCTCTTCCCAAATGGTTCCCTCTTCCCATATTACTTTAGATGAGACTTTCAGCTTCCAGATCATTCCTTTCAGCTTTGTTCAACCAGACACGTTTCACACATGTAGTCTATATTCTTTTCTCTATAACATTGATTAAGAAATCAACATCATTCATCCTAAATATGCGACAGATAAGTTTCTTTTAGTGAACTATGGTTTCTTTTGTTCCAGCAGTTGTTGGAGGAGATGGTGACGGACTCACTTGTTGAAGAGCAGTTTTGCTTTGAAATGGGTTGCAAGAACATTTCATGAGGTCAAAGAAGCTAATCAGAAATTATTAAGAACCCATTGAATAGGCAGGTATCAAAAAGATTAAACAAAACTGGTTTGTAAAATCGAGATTTATAAAAGTAGCTACTTTTATGTCTGTGACTTTCTAATCCAGATGCTGTATTCCCACTGTGTAGCCCCCTGCATATTCATTCACACCTGTAAATGGAGCAGCCAAAAAAAATGCTAAACCCTATTTCACATCCATTTTGAAACCATGTAGATGGATACAGAGTGGCATTAAAATGTTTGCCTATGAATATTTGCATATTGCATCAAGATGTATTTGCTTACCAAGTGATAAAAATCTGCTAAAGGCAAAACATTAGCATAAAGAAAGTTCTTTCATACCATATACTGAAAAGACAACAGAATGTGCCATTTGTATAACGTCTAAACAGAGGACATTCTCAGGGTACTGATGCCAGCTATGAGATTAGCAGAATATTAAGGCATGTGAAACATATTGCAAGATTGTTAGCAGAGTTAAAAGGAACTTGGAAAACTCTATATTAATGAGTAAGGATCAATAATTAAGATGAAACCAGCACTTTATTGATCACAGACCACTTTCTTCTATTAAACAATAAAATAATTTAATTTAATTAGATTAGTAAGTGAGAGTGCTGAAGACAAAGCATGTTGGAGATTTTGACTTTATTACCACATCTCCCCAAAGGTCACACTGTTCTAAACCCACACACTGTCTCTGTGAAGTGTTGTCTTGTGAAAATCTATTTCAAAATCCCTATGACAATAAATATAAAAATACCTTACTCAATATTTCAATTCTAGTAATTTAAACATTTTTATACCATTCTTTAAGCAAGGATATTACCCTCCTCCTAGGAAGGCACTCAGGTTCCTTAACAGTCTTTAGCCAGTATATCTATCACTAAGAATTATCCTCATGATGATGTTCTTAACTGCATATATTCATTATTTAATAAAGTAGCTATTTTTATGATGGAAATGATCTGGACATGACAAATAAATTATTCAGCATTATAAGGATATTGTCATTGGCACCAGGTGTGAGTTAAAAATTTTAAATTAGTCTGCTAGCACTTTTGACAGATCATGCAAATGTTCTGTAAACTTTTTGCTTACTTTACTATTTTTATCAATTCATTAGTTTTCATTACTAGGATGCCTTGTAGAATTGAAGAAACATTTACTAGCCACTATAATATTTAGCTGATTCTTTAATTACATTCCAATGTTTGAAAGAAGAAGACATTATGTTTTAATTTAGGAATCAAGGAACTTGAATTGGAAGCTAGGAAATGTTTAAAAGGGGACAGCAGAGATAATATATTAAAAAAAATTAATTTAAATTTTTCCCTAAATCATTTTGAGTACAGAGGTTATCCTTTATATTAGAGATTATCCTTTATGTTTCTTTTATGCATTTACCTGATTTTGCAACTGAATAAAACCACTTTTGTATTTATTTAGTGTAGTAAGATAAACAGTAAAACCAGTAAGGGACAAAGAGGAGATTGAGCTTCATTGTCCTACTCCTACCAAAGTGCAACATAGTCAAAGATGAGATTTACAGTTGAATCACTGGATCAGCTGCACTGGACTTTCTGTTTTTCTTGGTGGTCTGCTATTCCGCCAATATTGCCACTGTGCACTGCATCTGAGAAAAACCTGGGGCAGGCTGCCTTATTTGCTAAGTCTCCCTAGTGTGAACTGGTTGTTTTATAAGAGGTAAACTTTATAAAAAGTACATTTATACTTTTCTGTGTCCCAGGTGATTTGCTTTTGTCTCTGAGGCATATATATATGCCTAATAACTCTATCTTGAAATTTCTTAGAATTAAGTGGCAGCATTAACAGTAAGGAAGCATGAGGTGTCCCACAGAAATGTTTTTAGGCTGACATCCCAGATATGCCAGGGAAGTGTGGGGCATCTACAAAGAGTTATGAAGGTGCTGAACACGTGCAAAATTTTCTGGGATTTGGGGGCATTGGGAGGACCAGGATTTTCCCTTTTGTAAATAGCAAAAATTGGTGCTACCAATCGGTAGATGTCTCTTCTGTCTGCTGTGCCAGTGTCTTCTTGGAGGGAGGGAATCCCAGTGGAGATTGTGAGCAAACTAATACTCATGCAGTGTGCATAAGGAAACTACAGCCTTGACCAAAACTAGGAATAAGTCCTATTGGCAGTATTGACACCTCCAGAGATGGAACTGAGAATTTCTGAAAGAGGCAAGAAAAATGGGGAAGAGGAATCATGAACTATTAAAAAACTACTTGGGGATGCAATAAGGGCACTGAGGAAAAGGGAAGGTAACTTCCTAATTATGTAATTGTCTTTCTTCTTGCCTACTTCATTGCCCATCTTCTGCCTGTACTATTAAGAAAAGTGTCCGTGACTATTGAAAAATGGCCAGCTATATGACATAGAGATTCTTGTGTAAAACATTTATCACTCTGTGACTGTGACAGCTGTAGGACTGTCTGTTCATTAGTATTTAAATCAGTTCATAAATATTTCACTCTAAAATCCGGTTTAAATAAGCCTTACATCTGGTCAGGGTAATGCTGTAGTTTAGCGTCTGTTGTAAGCCTTAATTCTAGCCTGATCTAATGCTATTGTGTAGTTATACAATTTCATAAGGGCACTTATACAATAAAACAGGGATTTAATGGAGCACTTTATCTTTTTGCAATTTTTAGTTTCAGCTGACCATAGCAAGCAAAGTTAAAGGTTGTATAAAATTGCACATCTCCCTCTGGCAAAATGACTTTTTTGCATAGAACAGTTCTCCATTTTCAGAAAAGGATGTGATATTTTTGAAAGTCTTAGTGAAGATTTTTCCTAAGAAATGGGAATGCATTCCTCTCATTTTCTTCCAGTTTCTCTTTTCTATTTAATTTTTAATGTTTTAAGTGATGACTGTGAAGGTGTCAGAATGATGTGAGTAATGCCATTTTCAAAACACAGAAAATCTTAAGGACAAGCAGATACAAAGGATATTTTAGGTCAGTACAAAAAATATCAGAAACTGAATATAAAAGAGAGTTACCCTTATATTTCCACATTACTCCGTGCTAACCAACACTAGAACTTATTCCACTCAAATACCCCAATCTCCATAATTTTCTCATTCTGTATGAACTTTGGGAAAATAATTAATGGGAGGACTCTGAATTTGTCAAATGAAGATTGGAAAAAGAGAAATGTCACCGTTTTTCATTAGCAGTCATATATGTGCAACAAGTTACTTCAAAAGAGCATAGTAGAAGAAAAACAGTGATATAGAAAGGTCAGTAGCCATTTCAGTTTATAGAAGACAAACTCCTGCAGAAGGCTGTCAGGTGTTTGCCTTTTAGCTTTGTCCATTATCACACATTTCAATCTCCCCAATCTAGTGATTTTCTCTAGGTAACTCAGACATGTTTGTTTTTCTGTAATCAGAAGTATAAAGACACTAATGTAAATTAAGTGCAATAAAATCAATAAAACTGTGTGTTGTGTAACAATAACAGTAGTAATAAAAATAATAATACTCTGTATTTAAATAACATGTTCCATGTAAGAATTGTAGATCATTTTAAAACATTAAGTCAGTAAACTCTTGTAACATTATTGTGAACAGAAAAAAAAAACCACCAAAGCACAAAAAGTGGCAGCTTGCCCACCAAGGTATGCAATTTATTTTCTCTGACTTAGTACATCCAAAAATTAAATGTCCAGTATAAACTCTAAATGAATGATTCTTCTATAATCAAGACAGGGAAATAAATATTTTCAGCAGGGGGTTATGCCATCTATGTTTTAGGTACTTTTTCTCTGGCAGGTCTTCCTTCAACATCTATAGCTGAAGCTATAGGTTTCTTTAAGGTGAAAAAAGTTAAGTGATATGAATCTTCAGTAGCTAAATGGCAAACTTTTAGATCTTTATTTCCAATTTTTTTTTCTCCAACTGCTAAAGAAAATAGTTAGCTGAATATGTTGCTTGCCAGGGCTTTTCACTGTCAGCCTTTTCTGTACTATTACCCTAATTATAGAAATGCAATGCGATAAGTCAGCACCAGGTATTTATAAGTGGCTTTTGAAATGGATGGGACATATTTCAAATTCCTGGGAGTCATCCTCTGGTAAAATATTTTGAAATAATTCAATACTATTATAGAATGGATTTTTATGGTCTGATTTTTCAAAATTGCTAGATATCCAATCTGCAGAAGTCTCCTGAAAACAGACTGCTTATTCTGGTACTAAAAATGGGAGATGAATTGCAAGAAAACTCTGGCTGAGAATATTAATGTTGAGTTCTTTTTAAAATACTAGAGATTTAGAATAATACAAGGGTTAATGTAGCTGAAAATATGCAGAGCCATGAACAACCAGTGCTTCCTTCTTTTGAAACCACCCTTGCTGAAACAGGAAACCTCTTGTGATTTTTCCTAATTTCAAATAGAATCAACATGCCAAAGTTATCAATATTCTTTCCAGTATTATTCTATTTTGCTTAGATACTAACATAGATTTGGTCCATTAACTATCCAGCTGAATGTCTGGAACTTGGTGATTTAATTGCCAGTGGCTCCATGGTTTAGTAGATAAACTCAGCAGCTGTTGTTTTGTGTTGGACGTGGTTTGGAGAATTTGCAGATACTTCAGCTCTTCTTTGAAAGCCAAAACACTTTGACCCAGCTGCACTATGAAAGAAAGCTGGCAAAACTTCTCTTCAAGCAAATATATCCAATTCATTCAAACTCTGCTCACAAGATGTTTGAGACCAGACGCTGAAACAGCAGAAACACATGAAGAATAACAGACCAAGATCAAATAAACTATGAGTAGTAGTGGCTCTCTTTGTACTGCTCAAGAAGCCATGCTTTCTACCAAGACTTTGGCATTTTTGATCTCTCTGATGGAGCTATTCTTTTGGGAGTGAATTCTGATTTTAAAGCTGTCCTGGCAGATATCAGGAAGACAGTTTCCATATAAAGGAATTTTTGAAAAAGTGAAAATAAAATCATTGTGGAAGCGCAATAGCTCCAAAATTGTGAGAGAAGGCAGGTTGCTTATCTGTTTAGAAAAATGGACCTGAATGGCCTAGTATGCAGAGTGATAAACATTTCACATGTAGTCCTATACATTGTTGCTTCTTCTGAAAACTCCAGATATAAACAAGTTTCATGAGCCATGTTGTATTTTTAAAATGCAGTGTATGATAACGTTTTGGCTACCAGAATACGCTTTTGTTCCACAGTCAATATTGAACATCTGTACTAAGATAGTTAACAAAACTGAAACAATTTTTTTGCATAAGATGCAGAATCTTACAAGAGATGTATAGATTTTATAAGTTAATTTAGTGTATTACTTGCGCCACAGAGGTCAATGAGTGATCCATTACTAACTCAGTAAGGATCCACCATCTGCTTGCTGAGCTGCTCCTGTGAAACATAATTAGAGGGTTCTTGGCATTACTTGGGACTTGTGACAGATTACTTTATGCCCTGAACTACAGCCTTTACAGAATAAAAACTTAATGCCAGATTTACAAACTCCTGATGGGGTTCCTGTCGAGTTACGGAACCATAACCTGAGATGTACATAGGTACATCATGAGTTGGGTAATAAACAGCTTGAGCACCTATAAAAATAATTTGCTAAGAGTAGGGGGTTTCAGAATATTAGCTGGCCACATAATTGATACATATTGAATACAACTAAAGAATCGTGAAAGAAACATTTTAGCCTTGTGCAAATTCCAGTGACTCTGGATGAATTTGAGGTTAGTCTTGATGGTACAGAAGGATGAAATATGTAGGGAAGTGGCAGCTCCAACTAGTGAACTTTTTCCCCGCCTCTATTGCTTGGCACAGATTAACCTTTGAGCCTGTCTCTCATACAGCGAACAGATTAATTTTGCCTGTACTTCTGAATGAAACAGGCCCAGATGGTAAAACCACAGATTCAGTTAGTGCTGTGACCTTTCTACTAAGTTTACATAAAGTAGAAAACACATTAGAATGCAGGTTAGTGAAACATACACCTAAAACTGACGTCTTTCCAATCTTTATTATTTGCTGTTACATAAAGTTCCAGCATAAGTTTCAATATTGTTCCTGGGAATAAATGTGTAAAAAGATTAATAAGATCTTGAAGTGCATCCAAGTTCATAGCACAGAACTGTTTAGGAACAGACTGCAAAGGATTTACTTGAGGATGATGGATGACAGAATAAAAAAGTATATCTATTTTATTGCTTGAAAAAATGACTAAAAAAGAACCTCTGCATGAAACTGCATGGACAAATAAAATGTTTTATTGTTTTGGAAAGACACAAATTCCAAAATTTGAGGTTCAGGACCTTAGAGATGGCATCTGTTTCAACTCCACTGCCAAATGTTGTAATACAAGTCTCCAAGTTCAACTGGGAGTTGTACAGAAATAATGTTGATGTTTCCTCTTCTTTCTGAGGGATAGATTACAGTAGCAATATTTCTTTTAATTAAAAAAAAAAAAAAAAATTGAAAGTGTGTCCCAGCAACACTATTTTGAATAGGAGAAAAGAATCAAGGGAGAAAAACAGAAAATAGTAAAACAAAACACAAGCAATCTAACAAAAATGGGGGTTTTTTATGACCAGTTACATGGTTTAACTTCTTTCAGACTGTATAATTTATGCTAATATTATTAAAACATAAAATAAAATCTTATTTTCTCTACAGATCAGGAACATAAGATACAATTCCAGAAAATGATGCCTGTACTTTTCCTTTAATTATTCTGAGGGATATGATTCTAGTAAGATTTCTTTGTTTTACAGAACCACTGAATGTGTTTTCAGGTTCCTATTTGACAGGAAGTTGTTCAATGGTGAATTCTCACTACCCAGGTTTTTAATATTCCCCTGCAGTTGTAATACACAAAAACATTTTTCTACTTCTTCTATGTTTCATTCATCACATAAAAAAGCATTATGCAGGTTTTGGAACTGAGAGCCTGAATTAATTTATTTTGTCTTTTACGTGAAATGTCACATACATGGAGTGAAAATCTGGCCTCACTGAACTTAACAGAAGTAATTTCTATTGGCCTTCACAGTGGCAAGATTTTGTCCATAACCATCAATAAAGATGTCAGTATTTACTAAGAGTTATAAGACAGCTTATTTATATATTTATTTATGATGACAAAAAAAAAAAAAAACTGAAGAAGTTTTGGTAACTGTGAAAATTGTTGGCAACTGGTGACATTTTATTAGTGGTTTCTACATTGAGCATGGTAAAATACCACACAATGATCCTTTAATGGTTGTATTCCTCTCAGCAATGACTAGGACAAAGTTATGGTTGTGTTTTTCTTTGGCATTTAAATTAAATTAGTGACAGTGGATACTAATAATGGATGACGAATAATTTTATTGCCTGAAAAATCCCATTATGTGACACTTTTTTATTTTAACATTTTTCCCTGATTATCTTAATTTTTTTTCTGCTGAACAGCACCATTTTTCTATGGTCATTTTTGAAACTTATGAATGGTTTGAAAAATAGCAGGTGACATGCATTGACCTGACAGTAGTTCAAGTACTTCAATTATAAATATACATTAATATGTCATACTGCAATGACTAATTACTTTGAAAAGTGTTGATTAATTATCCCGTAAGATTTCTACACTGTAGCACTCTCACAAGGTGACATCTGCAAATGCAAGCATGACAATTTGATAAGGAAAATGGCTTGTAAATGGAAACTGTAGCATCAAATAGTTGCCCTGAACAAATCCATGTGAATGTGTTTGGAGTTTTCTGTATCCTCATAAGATTGAGACCCTTCCATTTCATCTTCTTGTTTTCCCATTCTTTACAGTGGCACACCTTCCAAAACTCAAGAAATGTGATCTCTGCTCTCCCTACCATCCCAGAGAGCCTGACCCCACAACAAAGAAGTAGATAACATTTCTGTTTCAGAAAGGAGAATTGACTTTTGACATGGTCATGGCACTGTCAATTATGTGCTTACATCACTAAACTAGAAAACCCAATAAATAATCTTCCAGTGTTAGGGATTTACAATGTAAAAGCACCTTGTTGATCTCATCCCTATTACTATGTCCACTATATCATAGGATTCAGTGCAGACTCTTTTAAAAAAATCTCAACTATTTTATCAGATTTGCAAAGACAGAACTAGTGAATGCACTTTTTTTTTCCCATCAAATAAATCCAAAGAAAGGGTAATGCTATAATAGTGTTTAGCATAATATTCTAGTCTATGTATGTATTATGTAAAGCCTGTATTGATTAAAAAGAAATGTTTTGTGCAAATATATACATAAATAAAAGCTCTAGTGTGCAATCACAACATAATATTAACACGACATCAGAAAATCAACAAAATATGATACTTTTTTAAAAAAAATGCATTACAAGTAAAGCAATCAAGCTACTTAAAGAACAAAAAAAATTATATTTCATGTACTTGATATTTTTGCTTGAACCTGCTTTCTTGTGTTATCAACTCAAGATGTCAGTGTTCATACCTTTTGTAGGGAAAAATTATTCTAAACCCCATAAAATCTTTTTAGTTTAGCAAATTATAACAAACCATCCAAATTTCATAATAGTTAACATCCTTATATGATTGAAATTAAAACAAGCTTTTTTGTTTCTGTAGCTTTCCAAAGGTACTTAGAATAAAACTGTATTTTTAATATGAATTCAGGTGGGAAGCAAAAATTCAAGATCAGGGGAAAGTGAATGAAGAAGGAAAGAAAAACACGGATCAGGGTTATAGATGTTCTGTCCTGGACATTGATGAAACAGTCATTACAGACAGAGATGGCATCCTGTGAAGAGATGAATTGCTGCTGCTGCTGCTACTTTGCTGAAGGTGCTTTGAAATGGAAATATTAACAGGCTTGAATGTCCTGACCAAGCAAGGCTGTGTGCAGAAATCAGAGCTGTACTTGGCAAATGATAAGAAAAATTGCAATCAAAGCTGAGTGGCAGAGGTGCAACATGCATTTCCACAAAAGAATTAGAATTAGGCAGTATGGCAAGGATCTAGAAGTGGAAATGTTCAAAGGCACAAATGAATTGTCTTTGTTAGAAAGAATTCAAATCTAATCTTCACTAGCACATGAGTGCACATAAAAGATATCTACCGACATAATCAAATTTGGGTTTTCACCAGCATCTGCAGAGGTAATATTTGGGCCAACCTGTTTTTATTTGAAGAATATGCTGTTAGACTGGATGAAACCTTTCTGATAGTCAAAGAGAAATGAATAGGGAAATAGAAGGGGGCAGTACTGAAAAAATTCTGTCAGATAGTTGTGTGAAGCAGTGGTGGCATCTCTGGTGCTTACAGTTTTTGAGCGCCTTTGTTAAATGTGCAGTGTCAGGGGTCTGTATCAGATGAGCCAGCAATTATGTTGAGGTTCTTGAAGTGGAAGAAACTCGAGTGAGCTATGGAGCTGTCTTTGGAGCTATGACATCCCAAAATCCCATTCCCTAGCTACATAAATGGGAACCTGACTACCACATTAACTTTCTGTCCAGGTCATGAAAAGGCTGTCAAAAATGAGAAATCTGGGGCTCAATGAAGAGGTAGTTTTAAGTGAAATACTGCCTCTTGTGCTAATGCTCTGTTCAAACTTAACAAACTTTTAATCTCCTTAAGAAGCTGAAATCACTGTAGGCTCTGCTTTGAAAAAAAAAAGAAAAAAAGACATATTTGAAGTATAGGCAAGACAGGTGTGAGGAAAATTATATCACCAGTTATTTTGGGGAAATCCTGTGGAACTGCAAATTGTGAATCAGACTAAAAGGGAGGTAAAAGAGGGCACCAGGTAAAATACGAGCCACCACTGAGAATAGAAAAAGGCAAAGAAGAGATTTAAGGCCAGATGGAAATTTAGTTTATTCTAATAGGAAATGGATCTGTGAGGGGAAAAAAAATAAAATTATTCCTCCTTAGAAGAAACTGCCATTTTTTGAATGTTTCCTTCTACATTGCCACAAATTTTGTTGATAATTTTGTTCAGATTATAGAATACTGTATATTCATTCTGTGTCAATTTTTTCAGAATAGCTATCTTTTAACAGAAACAATAAAAAGATTATGAAGTATAAATACTGACAAAACAGATGTCACCTTGTTGTTGTAGTATGTTTACAGTAAAGTTATGTAATGAGAAATTTTGCAATGTTTCCTGTTTCAGTTAAAATCCCTTTCTTTTAAAAATAAGAAATCTACCAGGTCCCATTAGTGCCCTAACATTACTTGCAATTCTTTTGAAATAGTGTTTGGTGTGGAATGTTTTTTTATCCAAATGCTGGTATTGTGTCACTGACCGGTAGAATGCAGCAGACACTACCGCAGCTTCCAGAGCAAACTTGAATCCTCTGGGCAATGCTGAAGAAATCATAGGAAAGTTAAACAAATTCATTCAAAGCCTCATACTTCTTCCTTCCCCCTTTTTCCTCTCTGTTTTCCCCTTTTCCAATGTCTCTAAAAGTTTTGTCATTTCTGGCAGTCTGGAAGACATTTCTTCAAAGACTGCGAGGTACAAAGGCAAGGGGACAAAGGCACAGTCTGTTGAGGGCTATTTGCACAAAAAAATAAAGGGAAGTTGTCTTCCAACTTCTCACACCTTCCCTTTCCCCTGAAAAACAAGCCAGGGTATGTGAGGATGGCACATCAGGGTGGCAGTCTATGTCTTGTGTTGTGATGCTGTGAAGAACTCAGTCTAGGGCAGGGCAGAGGGACAGGCAGACCTGAAGAAATCCGGGGCAATGGGGACTCCTCTGAGCCAGCCATGCCAAAACAGAGAATGAGCATGGGCAGGGAAGTTAGCTCTTGCAGAAATCCAGAGTTCAGGGGGTTGGTGGGTGTGTGTGGTTGGTTGCCTTAAGGATCTGGGAAAGGATTTCACTGAATAGAGTTGAGCATCTGTATGTGTGTGTGGGGGGGTTCCTTCTCTCTCTTTTTTGGATGGGGAGGGCAGAAGGTGAAGTCAATAAATTGTTATATTCAAGGTTACGAGTTAGGGATGCAGAGATTTAAGGTATCTAAGGACTTCAGGAAGGTCAGAGAAAGGAAGAAGTGAACTGAAAGGGGAATTCTCAAAAGCACCAGAAGTCTTGGTGTTACAGTCCATTAGCAAAAAAAGTATTTCTTTCTTACCAAAACAAAATGCAAATAATGTTTCTGATACATCAGTCAAGATATAGCTGTTTGGCAGAGAAAAATGTCAACATACATAAAGCTTCATAGATTTGTCTGAAGTGTGTCTATGCAAAATAGAGATAAATGTTAACATTTTGAAGGGTTGTGACAGGTTTTAATATAAAAAATTATTTTGTCATTTTTTTAATGTTTTAAATTTTTAAAATGTTTCTGCTTAAAGATAACTCTTTCAAGTATTGACAAAATAGGTATGCAAAATTGAAAAAGGAGTGTGGAGTGAAACAGAAGCAGATAACAGACCTTGGGTATTTGCAGTGATCTTTGCTCTCACTATTTCATCTTACAACTACTTCTGCATCTTCCTCAAATTTCTACTCACTTGTTTGTCTTCAAATCACAAGTTCTTTACTGGTCCAAAAATATGAGCAAATGAAGAACATACATTCAGTTCATTGTAGTTTTCTGATTTGTACAGCCACTCCTTACCATATAGAATGAGCTGGTAATTTTGTGATATGCTTCCTAAACAATGCAGACAGTGTTCTTACCAGAGCAATGGAATCTGAAAAATTGTTTCTTTTATGTGATATGTGAAAATATTGCTTAAATTTTTTTCTTTGATAACAAGGGTACTTAATTGCTGTATGGCCTCATTTACCACATGCCTCTTGAAAACCTTGATAATGAGGGAAAGAAAGAAGATGGCTCTGTTCACCCTGGTTTGATAGAGATTTATTTAGTTCCTGTAAAAATTTTTTTTATGTATTTTTTGTCTTGACCTCTTCAGGTGTGGAGTTTTTAGCTTTTTTCCTGAAACATACCTGACAAAAGTAACATGTGTCCCATAAGAGTAAGTAAATCTCTCATTTAATTTTTGAAGCATGGAACACTATGGAATCTAACATACTAAATAACATTTTCAGTTATCATTATCACTAAGTAGCTTGTAACTTCAGAAAACCAAACAAAATAAAACAAACCCTCAAAACCTAAGCCCTCAATAAGTGTTAAGTTAACAAAAAAATTCCTGTCCTCAAACTACTTTCCATTTGGCCTTTGAATTGAGCTAAATGTCTAAGTGTGGTCCAGAAAGACAGACAACAGGGTGCTGTGCTTCATTCAGACAGTGGTGTTTCAAGTTCCTGTGGGTGTATAATCATGCATGTCTGTGTGCATCAACACTAAGAGAATCCCCAAAATGGTCCCATCAAACTATTTTAACATTCATGATTGATTTCTCCCTAGCTTATTAATGTGAAAACTTCTTTTCTACAGTCAGGAAGACAAAATAATTCTGATTAAGTGCATTTTCAGTTTATACCACTCAAGCCTACATGCATGTGAACCTATCCCACTTCAGGTGAGAATGTGAGGCATACATTTTTCTATATGAGTAACCTGGAGAAAAGTCAAACCTTATCTTACCTGTCTACACGGGCAAATACAATTGGATTGTTTGTACTCCGTGCTGTTAAAGTGGAGACCTTAAAAACCTGCAAAGAAACTAAAAAAAAGATCCTCTAAGAGTCTTTACTAAAAAAGTTTTGTTTCCTCAATTGCCTACTCAAACATGAAAGAGTGAGGTTATTCATCGAAAGGTCCCATTTCTTTGTAGAGATTTTTCCTCTTAATGGCAATGAGGAATTTTTATACATACTAATTCATTGTGTGAAGGAAATAAGGAAAGAATTGTGTACCCTTCATGTTTTGCACATAGATCACACTATATGTTATGGTTTCCTCTCTTTTTTATGTACATAAATATACTCTATTTATTTGGAGTTAGAAAAGAAGAAAAGGGGGAAAACTGTGGTGAGTTACATTTATTCTGAATGATTTAATTTAGTCAGTGGGGCACTCATTCTGGATGAAAGCTCTCAATTGTAGTAAAAATGGTGTATTATAATGATGTAAAATTTATCCCACCATACACTTTAAACCAGTACATGAATAAAACAACGATGAATAAGACAGCCTATTGTGAATGAATGGATGATACAATAATGGCAAAAGAAAAAATAAGAAAAGAAAAATCCTTTTTAAAGAGCAACATTTTTTTTATATCATATATATATATATAAAATAGATTAGAGCAATTCCAGAGATGAATCTGTTCCGGCATTATAGGAACAGTGGCAGCACCAAAGCTCTCCTGTCTGGAACTTCTTTTGTAATCTCATCAGTTTTTTCTATGGCAAGAAGATTTGAAAGAAACTTTAAAACCTATCTTGTTTTTCTAGAGGGTCAGTATTACTTTATGGATTGTTAAACGAGAGGGAGACATTTTGGAAGTAGCATACCTGGTGTGAATTTCCAATTGGTTCCTTTTTTTTTCAATGAGATGTAAAATAAGAAAGTTAATGTGCAAATTTCTGCTGTGATTGAACAACTCACTTATGTAGATGTCACTTCCAAGTTCTGTGTGAAAATTTTATTCTTGAGATGTTGTAGACAAGGATAAAAAGGAAATGACAAGAAGAAAAAGAATATAAAATTTGACAAATTATATATTATAATAATATAATTATAATAGTAAAATTCAAAACAAATAACATATTAAATTGGATGATATGATTAATAAAAAATTGCACATGTTCTCTCCCCGTATTTTTCTACTGTACTTGTAAGAACAGACAGAATGAGCATAACATGGCACAGAATTGGATTCCAGCACAGACATTAGTGATACATGTGACTTTCCATTGGGAGAATTCAAACAGCTTTACTGACATGAGCATTGGTGCCACTATTTGACATTTAGAAATTGTAGGAACACAAGGACAGAGTTCAGAGAGGGGACAGTAAAAGTTATTGTTAGGTGTGAAATGACTTAAAGGGCAGCTCAGACTTGGTTCTTTGGGACAGGTACGGGGAATGAAACCAGGTTTTTGTCTCTCTCATTATTATTTCATGCTAAGATTTTCTCACCAACATCTTCCTTGTTCCCCTTCCTTACTTCTTCAGTTATGACGTATCCTTGACTGATGGCCACAAATTAAAAGGTATTTTGAATATATTTTTGCTCCCCAAGTGCACTAATCCCAAGCGCATCACTGTGCCACATTGTCATTACAATCCTGACTGTCATCAGATAATCATACCACTCTCTCAATTACCCCAAACTGACATATTTTTTTCCTTACATGATTTTATAATCCCTGTAATTACTGTGAATTAGTAAAGTAAATAAGGTATTTCAATAAACTGTGATTATTAATTAAGCTACAAGCAATTTTGGCTGTTCTGCTCTATGACGTCTGCTCATACGGAAAGTTACTGAAAGAGTAAATTGTCAGTATTTATTAATTCCTGTGAAAACTCCTAAAACAAATCTCAGTGACCGGTATCAGTTTTTGAACGAATTAATCAGGATGTCCATTAAGAGCTCTTCAGCCACACTTTCCCATAATTTACATTTTTTCACACATGCTCAATGGACAGGTCTGTGCTTACATACTGCTGTGAGGTCAGTGAGGAGACCAATCTCAACAACTTTGTCTTATACCTGAAGAAGATTATAGTGTGTAACCAGGGGAGTCTTTTTTTAGCATACAAAACAGAACACCCTCCCAGACTGAATTCCTCTTCAGCTTTTCATATATAACCCAAATTATTGGAAAGGCACAAAAAGAATTTTTATAGCACCTATACATAGTGCAATCAGTTCTTGTTGCATAGAGCATGTACTTGGGAGGATCAAGATCAGAGAATATTCATTCAGACAGTGATTCAAAGACAAGTGTTTATAGAAAGGACAAGGTAGAGATATGCCCTTAGGCAGAGTAAAAAAAAATGCAAGTCCTGTGAAGGTCCAGCAAAGGTAAATAATCCTCTGCTAAGGGAGAATCTTTAGCAAGGCAACAGAACTTAGCTCCATTAGCCCCTCCTGAACCCTGCAGTGAGCTGTAAAGCAGGCAGAAGACAGTTGAAATGACAGTTGCTCTTTGAGAGTTGAGGAATTTAATGAATATTGGATGCCAGCCAGGTGTCTCACTCAAATTTACTATTCATGATAGAACTGAAAAGAGAAGAAAACTGAGCTACTTGCTAGCTTTTGCTACCTCTGGTTTTATTTTGTTCTACCTTTACATATTTGGATTTTCTTTTAAAGTATGTTCTGATGAAGAACTTTGGTTTGGTTTGCCTTATGCATAGTTCTGCTGTTTAAAAACTCCCATTGATTTCTTGTTTACAGCCTGATCTGACCACATTCTCAGTAATCACTGCTTATGTTTGCAATTTTTATAAAATTCCCTATTGTAGAACCTGACTTTGAAGTCTGTGCAACAGCAACAAAGGAGAAGCAACCCATATTCAGAAAGATTGTTTCGTAAAAATGATGAAATTTCTATGATTTTCAGGACAGTTTGCAAAGCTATAAATATGTTACATCTTAGGAAATTCAAATAACACAAGGAAACAGAAAAGGGTAGTGGTGTAATCTGGGAATTTCAAGACCGGTAAATTTATTCGAGTTTGGTGGTTTGGTTTTTTTTTTTCTTTTACATCAACTGTGTTGCTGGGCTTAGTCCGCATGGAATTGCAACATTTTCCACCATGAAAACTAGGAATTAGCATCTCAGTTGATATATCAAAGTGCATCTTTCCATTACAAATGATGAAAAATTCAGGGTAATAGACAGAAGAGATTAACAAAGCTTGGAAACATGAGACTATGCTGGCATTTTGTCAACAACTCATGGCAGCAGTGTAAATGAAATACTGCAGCTACAATGAAATGGTGATGTTTCTATGACCAATTTAGATTCTAGTCCATAGACACTTTAGACCACAGAAACCTGGATGCCAGTTTCCTGGATACCTTAACTCATACAATATTGTATATTTTTTATATCCCTTTTCTTTTTATGCTGCTTTCTGATGGTCTGAACTCTACCAGTGCAGTATTTCTTACACCGAGGTTACTATTCAAAATCCTTCATCTAAATTAGGGTTACACTGCTCAGACCCACAATGAGTTGTTAGTGTGCATATCAGATCAGGTTAATGTTCAAGTACATAGGGTGACAAGTCACGGACAAGGAATTTGGTTGATAGCACCAAATTATTCAAGATAATTAAAATTGTATAATACTAAGTGGCAAATGGCAGATATAGACTAATGGACTTGGATCAGAAAAAGATATTGCCAGTCAGCTTTGATAGCTTGAGTCCTTTTGGATGTCTGAAGACAGGCAATCAAAGATGAGATTACTAAATGATCTATTTTGTTGTTGGGTTTTTGTTGTGTTTGTCTATTGGGTTTTTTGCTGGGCAAATCTTGTATTTAACACTCCTCTTAGACAAAAAATTAGGGGATTGTGAAAGAAAACTCTGTGGTATTTTTAGGTAAGGATGTATTTTAAAACAAAGTTACATAACTGGTACCTTACTTTATAATAATACTAAGATTTTTATATATAACTGTAGTTTTAAAACACCACTTAAATAAAATTCACTTGATCTACTGATTTAACCATACAACTGCATACAATTCAAAAAGACTTGCAGCTTAAGACAATGAGGAAAAAGGTCTGCAGACCCACAAACTATGTGCACAGTTAATTTTGCTGCCCTCAATATTTTGCTGCTCTAGTTGGCAACCTATTCTGCTTGTATGGCAGAGTCAGCCCTGTTTGCATGCTTATGACCTATTATTAGTCCATTTCCTTAAGGAAAATAGTTACTTGTTTGAAATTAATCTTCAAACCAGCTGACCAAAAGCTGCAATATTTGCATTCTTGCAAATCTGATACACAAAGGCACATTAATTCTAATTTTTTACCAGCTGGCCAGAATTTTTTGCACTTCTTTTTTTTTTATAAGTGCACATTTTTATGTTATTCTTTGCTTACCTTTTCTGTTTATTGTACAGGTTTATAAATATGTTCTTATGGAGGCTAGGGAAAATGCATTTCAAGAGAATGGTGGGGTTTTTTTCCTCTTGTTCTTCAGCAACTTGTTAATAAATCACTTTCTTCATACATAGACAATAAAAAGTTTTAATATTTCAGAAATCTGCTTCTCTGACTCCTCTGATTCTGACCCTCATTATTGTGTGCTGGAACTCCTGTGTTTCATTAGTGGTAACTCAAAAGACAATAACAAGTTTTTCATTCTTATCCACAAGCTTGAAGCTTTCACTGGCAAGATATTTCAAATACATCCCTTAATCTGGCTTTTCTCTCCTCTAAATAATAAACCAAATAACTAAAAATGCTCAGGTAAATCATAGTTTGTAAGTATATCTATCACAAATATATTGTCTGCAGAAAATATATGCGTATTTCAATGTTTCTTTACTTTCTCACTCTCATTGTCTTATGCTTCAGATGTGCATTTGATTCTGACTGGATCAGTTCATGAATCTACTTACAACCCCAGGGATGTGGGAAAAAAAAAAAATAAAGTGTTGCTATATATATTTTAAAAACTTATTAGTAGACTTCAGAGTGAGATTTCTAATTTGTGCTTAAGATTATCAGAATAATGATTTTTTTAAAAGAATGGACACAATATCTTCTCTGCCTTCTGCAACAACAACACACTTCGAGGATTAGATTAAAAATATTTTAAGGCAGACAATGACAGCATCTGTAAGACACTAGAGAAAACTTACCCATGGCAGAGTCCTCTGGAGTATTGGGCATTAAAGTAAAATATTAAAAAGGTAGCCATAAATTATATATATAGTCCTTGTCCAAAAAACTATCAATCTTCTGAAATTTCTGCATTTCAGAATAGAGAGAATATTTCCAAACAGACTCTGAGGTTCCTGGCTGAACAGGTAGTTTCACAGTATCCAGTCAAGCCCTTGGCTTGAACATTCAGAAATCAAAAGGTTAGGCCAACCTTAGAGCCAACTCATAAGTGAATTTAATGTCAGCCTGTTTCAGTTTGTGCTAATTAGAATAGGCACATTAACTAATACCAGCTGTTGCCAGGCTTCTTCTATATAGTTTAACTTTCAAGAGTCTTGGTTTGTGAAATTTGCCTTTAACACTGAGCAAGCATTACTATCACTTGTTCAAAACCACTCGTTCTTCCATGGATTTATTTGCTAGCCCATTCTTCATCCCCTCTGACTCTGTTAAAAGTACAGAAGTAGGAAGTGACTACTTATGGAATGTTTTGTGATCAGATTCCATGTTAAATTCGTTACTGTTTAGCCAAAGCCATGAGTCTGCTTTGTGGTAGAGGCTTCCTTTTCCTTCAGTTTTTTTTTTTTTGTTTGTTTGTTTGGGTTTTTTTGTTTGTTTGTGTTTTTTTTGGTTTTTTTTTTTTTTTTTTTTTTTTTTTTTTTACATAGAGGCTATGTTTTACAGAGAGAATAAGGTTTAATCTGATCTCTATCAACATAAGAGGACTAGTATTTTTTTCTTATGGAATTGTGTTATATGTATAGGCTTTTATGGGTGCTTTAGATGTGCTCTGCACATGGCTTAACTTCTCTGAAGAGATTCAATTATTTCTTGTCACTGGTATTTCCACCAACTCTCACTCTCAATGTTACTCAAAATTCATTTATACCTTTAGAAAATGTTCTTCTGCTGCATGAGTTCCATTATCTAAACATACATTAAAAACAAGGAAAAACCACACACTGAAATGAAATATCTTCTGCACAACTAATTAAAATTAATTTTTTAAAAAAGTCATTATTTTCTATGTATGCCTTAGGATTTGCCCATCACAATGTAGCAGAAGTAGTCGGAAAACAAAGATTGAGTGACAGCTTCCAAGATTTTCTTTGAAACAAAGATAATTGTTATAAATGGAACTCTAGCATTTATTTTAGCTTCTCAGGAGCTCTACTGGTTTCCTGATTTATCTCCAAGACTAAAAGAAAAGCCCATCTCCGCTGCTGTCACATTTTTCTTTTTGAAACCTTGGCACATTACCACTCCCCGAATGAAACTGTACCCCTTTGCTGATTTCTGTGACTGCGTCAACATCTAGATTTACTGTCATATCGGTAGAAATATGGGTGGTTTCTCTTATGAGAAAACCAAGCAATAAACCTTACTTTTAAATCAATATGTAATGCTCTTATTCCCCCAAAAATGTTGCAGTGATGTCATTTTGTCCATATTTTTAATTGTGATACCATTGTCTCATCAATATTTATCTCATAACTATCAAATTATATAATTGAATTATCGAAGATAAATGCAGGATTCAGGTGTATGATATTTATTTAACTTGAAAATTCTTTCCTACTGGAGAAGGAAAAATAAGGATTTTAGAGAGTATAACATTATTGTTAAGCTTAACACATGTATGGTGAATTGGAGAAGTATGGGTCTGTTTCAGTACAAAATCTCACACAGTAATGATATGTAGTAAGTCTAAGAGAAAGCCTTCTCTTTTTTTCCTGCATATGCTGTGTTTGCCTCTTTGCAAAGCCTGCAAGACAATGTGCATGATTTTTTTATAGAATTTGATAGTTAACACTAGAAGAAACTTGAAAATAATTTACTGAAATCTCAGTGCTATACCTTGCTGCTGAAAATTAGAAGGCTGTCTTTAACCTTGAGAATTAAATGATATTTTGCAAGTATATGGCTGAAGAAAGTACTTTTATTATGCTCTCTCGTCTTGTAAAACTTTTTTCCTAAATTTATTATAAAAATATATTTGATGTTTATCTAATTGTATCCACCTCTACCACTACTATGTACTATATTTAAATGCATTTTCAAATATCTTCTTTTGTAAAGACATCATATGTGTCAATAAAACATTTGAACTCTAAGTTTTTAAATACATGCAAATTCCCTTGTCACAACTTATCAGTGTCATTGAAGTGCCTGGGTTCTTGTAATTACCCATTGCAGCATGCTCCAAAATCTTGTTTTACTAAAGAAATTTAACTTCTTTTTATCAAAAGTGGGAGATGTTTACATTGCTGAAGCTAAAATGGCTGTTCTGAGGGATCAATATTTTGCTGTTCCTTCAACTTCCTGAAATGGTGTTGTAGTAAGAGTATTTAATTTTGATTCTTTTTTTTTTTATTTTTACCAAGTGTATTGGTTTACTCCTTGCAATATGAACAAATAGTGGGAAACATCAGAGGACACTGGGAAAAAAAAAGCAAAGGCACATAGATTCTTTTCGTCTGGTTTTTCCCTTTCTTTTCCTTTTTTTTTTTTTTTTTTTTTTTTTTTTTTTTTTTTTTTTTTTTTTTTTTTTTTTTTTTTATTTTTTTTTTTTTTGTACTCATGACACTTATTCCTTCTTTTGATAGATCTCAGATACTTTTAAAAAGACAATACATTTTAGGTAATCAAGAGAGATGAAATTCAAGGATTCTGAGAGTCCAAATGTAATGCAAGCCTTGAAGCCAGATTTGAACATTCTTTCTTTTTTTAAATGAATGGTGTATTTGCTAAAAAATATAGTTTTGATCTTACCAACACAATAATGAATAGTTTCATCTGTGAAGGCAATGAAATCAGCAAACAAAATCCTCAAGGCTAGCCTCATCAAACTGTCAAGGTATGAAATGGCATTTAATATCCCAGTGATTAAGAATGTGGAAGAGTTAAATTCTTTCTTTACTTCAGATACAGTGATCAGTTTGATCCTGAATGTAGCAACTACACTGAGTGATGCAGTTTAAAATTCTGTCGCTATACCTGTAAGGATTATTCTGTGATAAGTCCCACAGAAACCAAATTATACAGTGGCAGTGTGTATATGGCAAATTTCTAGCCTTACTTGTTTTCTTCCTGGAAGAAAACATAAGGCCTCACAAATTCATTAAAGGAATGTATAACAGATACATGCTTTCGTTCTTTCCTCCTTCCAAACTCATGTTCTTCTGGATGCAGGTTTCATCTCTGGTTAAGGAGAAGTCTGCTGGAATTGCTTATTAAAATATTAGACCTTTACTTGGTTAGTTACCAGGAGCTATGGCTTTATGACTAAAATGAGAATAGCTGATTTAAGAAAATATAGTGGACTATCGTGATCAATGATTATGTTAAACACAAAAAAAATCATGTTTGCAAGCTAAACCAGACCTTTAAACCAAGAATATATGGGGAAGTCAAGGTTTATAATAGAATATCCAAAACATCTGAGATGATAAAAAGGAAAGCATGAAGCAGCCAAAGCCATCAGGTTATATCAGATAGCCAGAAGGAAAATCAGAAGAGCTGGGAGTGTTTTGTTTGCAAGGATGCTAGTGCTGAGGGGCCTGAGACATGCAAGAATGTAAACTTGACTTTCAGAAGCCAGAGTATTGACAAATTTTGGGAAACTTGGGAGAGTAAATCCTGATAGAGAAATGGAAGGCTGAAAATGCAGTACTACAGTAGTATTAGAGTAGCATCTGAGAATGCACTTTGAAGCAGTTGTCTGAGCAGAATAAAATGCAAACACTTGTCATAACATAAAGAACATTTAATTTTGCATTTTATTCAATCTATTAAATCATAACTGCTAGTAGAATTAATGTGAACACCTGTTTTCCCTGGAATTAGAAAAAAAAATGTGACTATTCATCAACATTTCAAAATTAGTCTAAATTTTTGGATCCCAACACAGACTTTTAATAAGAATATTGAAAATAGATGAGTAGAATTGTAAACAAGAACTTTCCTTCCTCTCACACACTACCCATGGCCCAAGAAGAAATCAGCTCCTATCACTCTAACATCTACCACCATGTTGCAGAAAACCATTTTCATTAATAAAATCTTCAAAAGTCTATTCAGAATATCTTTAATGTCAGAACAGCACAAAAAAATATTAACATGGATAACCTTTTGTTCTCATGTGATTCTGAAAAGAACAAAATGTTAAAAAATCAAAACAAATTTCAAATGCAGAAAACAATTTTGGTTTTGATCTTCTCCTCTTTTTTTTTGTCAATTTAATTATATGTTTTATAGATTCTCTATTTTTCCTTGCTCTACTCTTTTTGTGCTTTTCCTCATGATTACTTAAGTGAATATGAGACTGATAGCTTCTGTGCGTCAGTTAACTCTTTGAACCTACAAAACTTGTATGGATTGGAAATCAAATCAGATTAATTTATATACCTGTAATTACTACTAGCTCAGATAAAATGTGTCTTATAAAAATATCTGTTTATCATTTGCTATAGGCAATAATTCTGTACCTTCAGGGAGAATGTCACAGAGTTTATTCTGAACTTGATCTAATATAAGGTTGCATGAAATGTCAAATACAAGTTACTTAAAGATAATCTCACAAAATGAGCAGAAAAAAAATTCAGCAGCAAATATAAATTGACATACTTCCCATGATTTGAGTGAAACTTAAATTTATATGAGGAATCAAATCTAGAATTGTAACATGGCTACATACCTATCGCTGTGAAGTCTTCAACTACCTCTCCTTTCTCATGAGAGCAGTTCCACTGAAACAATAATAGCCTTGTGAAGAGGGTAATCTATTTCTTCTATCATTAACTCAGAGAAAGATTTGTGATACACAGTGGGTTTATTTATTGTGTAAAATATAAATATATGCATTTTGTGTATTTGTATCATCAAATTACCTTGTTGAGTTTGTTTGAATTAGTTAGAATCATTCATATGCCACTTTGTTAAGGTTTTTAAACAGTTTGCTTACACCTATTAGGAATTACAGAGCCACATTAATGTAAAGGAGTTCATACCAAAGAAATGAAAGGGGCATAACTACTAAAATTTTACATGGGAATTGAAATCCATAAGAAAGCCTTTGTATCATGTAACTGGAACAAGTAAAATACACCCACACATGCATGCACATGCACACAGAGAAATCTAAAAAAATAAAATAATTGCAAATAAAATTTTTGCAGGATAATACCTTTATTTTCTTCACAGCTATATTGGCATTAATGTAAAAGAACCTAGAAATTTCTGAACGAAGGTCCCTGTATAACACAACATTGCCAGGGGTTGAATCCTACCTGAAAACACAGCCTAAATATATGAGGTATTGACTACATTTGCCCACGTGTTACCGAGTGGGTTTACAAAGACCTAAAACCAAACAAAAATAGATTAATTTTGTTATATTACTACTGGTAATGTTCAACTCTTCATAACAAAAGTATAAAGACAAAAGTCTTTATTAGACTAGGAAATGTGGAGAACACGAGTGAGTCTCCAACAATATATAAAAGGCTGGGCCCAGAATGGAGCCATTGGGGCCAGGCCACCACATGGGACCTGATCTGCAGCAGTGGTACTGGCTGGAGCAAGGGCCCCTGTCTGAGCAGGTGTGGAGTGGCAGGGACCTTGTTTCCTGAGAAACTGTGGTCTGAATTTGGGTGGTCTTCTTTCAGCTTAGGAACTGCAGGACAGCAATTGCAATCTCCCACTAAGCACAGCCCACTGTGTGAATGGATTTGAGATAGCCTGTCCCTGAGTGGTGTGATTCTGATCTCAATTCCTCAGTGGTGTCTCCCTCAATTCCCCTGAAGCAAGAACAAATGTCAAATATTGATGCTATCACCATTTTAATAGCTATACATGCACTATTACCAAGTGAGTTTTAAAACTAACTTTTCCTTTGCTGGTATGGAAAAATACATGGCAAGCAATTGTGGAAAAGATCTTGTTAGCAAAAGCCAAAGTAGTCATGTTTTCTTGCTGCAAGTAGATTTTGGAACCCCTGCTTTTCAGGATGCCTGCTAGGTATAAATTGGGTTCTGCTGACTCCAGCTTCCTGATTCTTATTTTTCTGATTTCTTCATATTGTTGAATGATATATTTCCAGTTGGGGCAACAAATTCTTTCTTCCAGAGTTGTTGTCATAAATTTCTTTCTATACATTCACTTGTAAGGCTGGTGACATATAGCAATATTTATTCTACCTTCTGATACTTCTATTTGTCGCCCAACTTCTTCACACTCCCTTTCACATCTGAAAGTTTATTGAACTTTTGCTCAGTGTACATCATATTTCAGAGAGGGTGGATGACAATTCTGTAAGGTTGAGCACGGAGACTGGAACTGTAAGGGTATGGGGGCTGGTGGACAAACATAATTCTCTTGTGAATGCATTGCATATGAAGACCTGTCATATAAGAAATTTTTTTTCATTTCTTTACATGAAGTTTATCTGACAACAGCCTCCTTTCTGTATTTTTGACTCTGTTTATGCCTTTCAAGTGATAAGCCAAATCCAGAGATTGAAGAAATAACTATTAATTTTATGCACTGTTCTCCTTTTTTTGTTTTTCATCTCACCAAATCACTTCATGACTAGTGATGCAACATCACTCTGAAGATTGGAAAAAAAAGAAAAAAAATACTCTCTTTAAATTTAAGAAAGGATGAGAAGAGAAAAGCATATATAGATTAGGAAAAGGGCAATTTCTGGAACCATGCTCAAGAAAACAGAGCAGAAAGTGAGGTTTCTTTTTGTCTGATAGCAGCTTCACAGATACACTCCGATATAGATGGCATGAATTCTTCATGATGAGGAGAGAAACAGGACTTGTAAGATCTTCCAGGGGGAAAGAAAGAAAACCATGGTTATTTCACAATTAGCTTCTTTCAGATGGCAACCAAAGATATATGCAGCATGGAAAATAATACAAGAAAAAAGAAAAAAGAAAAAGTCATCTTCACAAGTTCAGCTTTCAATAAAATTTACCAAAAATGTAAACCACTATTTTAAGATCAAAATTCTTTCCTCAGACTTAATTAGGTTGCAGGTGCCCTGGAGACTCCATACCTTGCTAAGACCTGTGTTTTAAGGCCTTCATTCTACAAGCATTTGGATGAAAACTAAAATAAAATTCCTTCTTCCTCCCCTATTTTTCTTATCTGTATAGTGGAATACATGGATACAAAGAGAAGATATCAAAAAGAGTTTGATAGCTGGCCTTACAAATTATTAATGTTTCTATAGAGTGATATTTAGGTACTGCTCAAGATCTTTATGTTGATTAATGCCATGGGGACTTCAGCCAAATTTTCTTGCAGACACTAACATAGTACAAATAATAAATATTGCTGTTATTATTCCACTCTGCAGCACAAGAATTATAGAACTATATACATAAATTCCTATTCAATTGTGAAGATGTGAAAAGTATGTTCAACAAGTGATCCAAGCATTGAATTTAAGGAGGTTAAAATTTGAAATGCAACAATGTTATAAAATAATTTAAATTCAGATTAATTTCTTTTAACAGCATTTAGTTCTGAGGAGAATATATCTTGTAACTAACAAGTGAAACCAATTGTAATTAGGATAGGCTGAAAAAGAGGTGACATTCTGTGTTTAGATATAAGAAAGAAAAGGATTTGATTGTAAAAGTTTACATAGTTTTGACAAAAATCCCCACAGAGGTGTATTTCCTGTAGCAGAGTCTGTGTTGACAAGAAACCCACATGAGAGCAAGGGAGAGTAGAGCCAGGTGGTGGCAAGTCATGTGGCTGCTGAGGGGCCCTGTGGAAGAAAGAGAAGCACAAAAAACACAGGACTTATCTAGAAGTGCCAGTTTTGCATGTTTGGATTCTCTCATCAAGCTTGCCTACTGGTATGTGGTACTAGATATAAAATATACAGTAGAAATAAGGAGAGAAGCAGAGATGTGAAGGTTTTGTTACCGAAAGGAGTGCAGCAGTAAAAGTCTGGAGAGATAGTACTTGTCTTAACCTTTTCATACCCTTGAAAAGAATAAAAAGAAACTTTCTTTGTTATAAGACCTAAAGTCAAATGACATGGGATTACCTGCAGAACTTCTTGGATCAAAAATTATTTTCTTTGTTGTAAAGAATGTTCTACAAAAGCTATGTAAGATGCTTCTATTCAAAATTTCAAAAAGAGGTGGTTTTCTTACGTACCTTAAATGTGTTTATCCTAGAACTCTGTCCTTGATTGTGGGAGTTCATCTGCCACTATGGTATAAAGTAATAGAAAATAATTATGAGCTTACTCATATTTTTAATGTGTTTCTTCTATCAACTGCAAGTCAGTGAAAGGCAATGGAGTCAGGGTGGTGAAAGTTTGTGAATAGAATCAAAGGTTATACTGTTCCAAGTGTTTTAAGTGCCACTTATGCTTGAAAGAGAAACACAGCCCCCACTATCTGAAGCTGGGAGTCTTAAAGCTGATTTTTTTATTATTCCTTGCAAAGCTGCAACTGACTGAAAATCAGAACATGTTTTGTGAATATCATTATTCCGATTATTTTTTCTTCCTTTTTTTCCTTTTTTTTTTTCCCTTTCTTTTGTTGTTAGGAAGAAGTTTGGGGTTTTGGTTTTTTTTTTTTTTTTTGGATATATGAGGTTGTCAGATTTATTACTCCTGATTTGTATTACTTCAAACAGACTTTTCTGAATAAAGTTATGATACTAAAAGTATTGAAGCTGAATAAACTGTAACAAGAAAATCAGAATTTCTGTATTATTTATCTCCAAGATGATTAGGAATTCAATTTTTCACAAATACATCCAGCTGAATATGACAAGAGACAAACCAGGATGTTGTACTTTGCTGCTAGTAAATTTCCATTCAAATAATAAGTATATTGACAACTCTAAAAGCAATGAGCAATAATAAAAGCAACCTTATTTTTCAGAGTAAGATAAGTATAAAGGCAATCTGCAAAGAAAAAAACCCACGTATTACTTCTGCAGGTGTATTTTTACTCCTATGACAAAAAAAAAAAAAAAAAAAAAGTAAAAAGGTAGGGTAGTGGTGTATAAAGGCCTTAAATAAAGCATTTACATTACTTACCTGAAATTAGTGTCCAAGTCATGAAACAAAGAACGTGTCTTTGTCTCAACATGGGCGGGAACATTTAAAATCCATTTTTCTGGATTCTGGATCAGCAACCAATGCCTGAAGACCCCAGAGAGCCAGCAGCTGGGGAATCAGCAGACTGCTCTGGGGCCAGCATCCCTCCTTCCCCAAGCTGTCCCTGTCAGTGAAGATCTGGGGCTTAGGAGGGAGGAAAGCAAAAATAAGGAGTTTCCTTTCAATACTGGACTAAGAAAAAGGTATGTAATCTTTAGATTGAGGAAATTCTTTTTTTTTTCTGCCTTTATTGTTTAGGTAGCAAAACTCTTTTCACTCTCAGTTTGATATTAACTAAGGCATATTTCACTAACAGAATCAATTTTCCCAGCTAAGAAAGACAAACCATTAGATGAAAAATACTTAGTTTCTTGGGACAGGAAGCACTGAAACTGGTGTTAGCAGAAAAGCATATTGTGTGTTCATATGGCTGTCGAATCAATATGCAATAAATAATGGAGATGCTCATAGATATAAAAATAGCCAAGAGGAATTGATATAGGACCAAAAGGAATTAAAACAAGACTTAAAACTGAGCCAGGAGACTCCACAAAATGAATTAAAGCAACATCTGGAAACTTTCCAGAAAGAATTGACAATGAACTATTGTTAGAAATGATATCTTTGTCTGAGTACAAACTCAAAACTGCAGAACTCTGTCCAGTTCAATAAAATGAAAGGAAGACACGAAATGACTGTTCTAGATCAACAGGTTTTCCAGGAATAGAGAAGACTGGGAACTTTGTATAATTTGAAATTTCTTGATAGAAATAGGCACTCAGGAGGCTGGGCAATAAAACAATAGCTTTGAGAAGGAAGTTATAGTGACTTTAGAAGACAACTGTCTGGGCTAGGGGTTGGGCCAGTGGAGATAGTGACTGATGAAGCGAGTTTGCAAGTTTGTTTTTATTCATAAAGGTCTGGAGGGGAGAGGTTGGATTGGCTCAGCTCAGATTACACAACCCTGCTCTCCTGTAGCTTTGTGAGAAAACTCCCTGGGAAGCTTATTTGGCACAGTTCTACATCCTAGTCCAAATGAATGGTTGGGGAGATGAACAGATGAGCACCATATGGTCAGAGGCATGGAGCAGTTGTGAGAGGCACTGTTTGCTCTGAACCCGTAGGCACATTTCTGTGTTAGCGGCTGGTGTCTTGTCTGCCCCCTCATCAATTCCTTGTAAACACAGTTCTTAAGCACATTTGACTATTTTTGGCTAGCTGGAGGAGTAACTAAACCCCTAAAAACACTGGCTATTGGAATTGTTTGCATAAGGTGCATTGCAGCCAAACAGCTGTGCCCCAGTCAGAATTTATGATTCTTTATCCTAAGCCCAGAGAAACACCTTTTCTGCCTGCTGTGATGTCCACTTTTCCTCTTCTTTACCAATTATGAGATCAGAGCATGTGTAGAGTCCATACTGCTGGACTTGGTTAAACATTTCTTCAAACTACAACTGGGTCTCGCACAGGTGCTGCGCAAATGCTTAATGCTGAGAGATAATGTAAAGGCTCTGCTCTTCCTTCAGCAGTATGCAGTAGTTTAAAGGGTCAATCCCAAAGAGAATAAGAAATTTTTTGCTTGATTTTTTTTTCTTTAACCGGTGCCCAGAATGCTTCAGACATCTTTAGCTGACCCTAGGATGATGAATGAGGTCATCTTGCTTAAGTCTATGTTATTTTACATTATGTTTCTGCACCTCCATAACCACACTTAAAGGAGAATCTTATTTTCATAATAGAAAAAAATGAAATGCCTTTCTGATATGGCTTGCACCATTTCAGGTCACCCTGTTCTCTCTGCTGTTTATTGAACTGCATTAGCATCACCTTCAGAGGAAGGTAGTCACCTTTCCTTTATGTGAAGGCGCAAAGTGGTGAAGTGAAAAGGGTGGGTGAAGCAAAAGCAAAAATTGCAATTAGTTTAAGTGCTGCTCTTAGAGCATTCCAGTCAGAACTGAAAATTGAAAGGAAGAAATAAGGGGGAGGAGGAGGCAGCAGTTCTAATTTAAATTATAAGTTTTTATTTACATTTCAGTGCCTAAGAAAAAGACAAAGAAATTGGGATACGACTACAGTGAACCTGTCTTATTCAGTATACCTTTTTATCTAGAAATAGTTGTATGTAAATAGTCTACATGATTGAAATACATGTTGATTTTTTTTCTTACAGAAATATTAATCTCTCTCTAAAGATAGAAACTATCTTTGAATGAAACTATGATTACTTTATCAGGGAATGTCTCTAATAAAAAAGGCAGGATTAGGTCCTGTGTGTTGCTTTTCTTATTAAGTGACAATCTTACTAAGAAAGATGACTAATGAGATCCTTGCCTCCTTCCTTATGAATATGCTTATTTTGAGCTGTTCTCCTTTTTCAGAAATACCACTCTTTTTAAAATCCTCATTTGAAAAAAAAAAAAGAAAAGGAGCTCTTCCAATGATATGGATAATAACTTTTCAGATCTCTACTGACTGTGTAAATGCAGCTTGGGATAGAACTTGATCCTTGTAAGACAGAATATGTTAGTTAACACCATTATGAATGCTTTATTTTCTTGCAAAAAGATTAATCTTATTTTTCCAGTTAATATATATTTACTTTTTTCTTAATTGTCCATTGCAGCACCTCTACTGGTTTGAAATCTGTGAAAATATTTTCACATAAAAAAACATTTGTCCACAATAAAATTTGTCATGCTACTTATTCTTGGATTAATGTGTGAAATTTTCTTGCAGAGAAAGTGTGTGTAATAATGATTGATTCATGTGACAAAGGCAGTATGCAAAGGAGGACCAAAGGCTGTGGATCCAAGCAAGATTACACAGACCATTCTACAAGAAGCCAAAAATATCTGTGTTTACAAACATCTGCATAACAGAGGCTATTAAAATAACAGATTGCTATCATTGGGATGTCTCTGGCACTTCCTCACTTTTTCTTCTCTCCTTGTGTCTGATTCTGTAACAGGCAGCATTTCTGCAATTCTGTGATACGTGAATATTCCTTGATTTCTGATAAAACCATTTACATCATAAAATCCCCCAGAAAGCATAACTTAAAAAGATTATAAGGTTAGCCCCTTTTAGGAGCAAAGAAAATTTATATACAGATTTTTTTTTCTTTTTAACTTTTTTTTTTTTTTTTTGGACACTGTTTAAATACTGAATTTACTACCAAGAAGAACCTCTGGGAGCTGATTGCTAATTGTGTTCCCACATGAAGTTGTTAATTGAGTATTTGGAATATTGAAAAGTATGAAAGAACCAATGAAATGGACATTCAAAGAGGAAGAAAATACATTGCATAATTGGAAGAATAAAATCTTTACTTATACTTTTGAATTGGTTAAGTATTCAGGTTCAGGATTGTGTCATGCATACAAAAACAAGAAGGGTTCTATAGTGTCAGCCTACTTTTCCATGCTCAACAAAATACAAATCATATTAAATGCATTATGACATGAACTGGATTTCTTATATATGTACTTTTTTACAGATGTTTAACAGTATGAAAAATATAAAGCTATTCTGTTCTTTCCTGGTACTAATATCACTTTGAGTATAATCATAGAAAATCCTGAGTCAAAAGGATCACTTGACTCCAACTTCTGGCCCTTCACAGGACAGCCTCAAAAAACACACCACATGCCTGAGAATATTGTCCAAAAGGTCACTGAACTTACACAAGCAAGCTTGGTGCCATCACCACTTTCCTCAGGAGCCTGTTCCAGCATTCAGCTCCCCTCTGGGTGAAGAACCCTTTCCTAAAATCCAGCCTAAACCTCCACTGACACAAACTCAGAGCATTCCCTTAGGTCCTTTCACTGGTCACCAGACAGGAGAGATCAGTGCCTGCCCCTCCTTTTCCCCTCACAAGGAAGTTGTAACTGCAGTGAGGTCTCCCCTCAGTCTCCTCCAGGCTGAAAAGACCAAGTGACCTCAGCTGCTTCACAGATGGCTTCCCCTCCAGGCCCTTCACCATCTTTGTAGCCCTCCTTTGGACACTCTCTAACAACCTTGGATCATTCTTATATTGTGACACCCAAGACTGCATAAAATATTCAAGACGAGAGACCAGAGCAGTGCAGAGCAGAGTGGGACAATCCCCTCCCTAGCCCAGCTGGCAGTGCTGTGCCTCAGGCTTCCAGGATGTGGTTGGCACTTTCGGCTACCAAGGGACATAATGAACTCATATTCATCTTTCCATTAACCAGGACCATCAGATCCTTTTCCACGGTGCTGTTCTGCAGAGTCTTTTCCCCAGTTCCTCATTTCCCAGTCTGTATGCACATCCAAGACTGTTCTGTCCTGCTGATCATACTGGGATGGAGTGGGCAGGAGCATATGTAGACATACCTTTTTCTTTACTGCTATATATTGTTGCAATGTGTTTCAAGTCTGGATGAGCTGAGCCACTCACTTCATGGCAGCCAGAAATGTATAACTCTTTGATATCAGATTGAAAGCGCTCTCAGTGGGGCTCCAATATCAAGGTCTGACATGAGGAAGGCATACTCATTTCTTTGATAAATCTATTTTTTGTCCAAAGTACACTATGGCTAACCAGTACCCGTTTTCTCCCACTGCATGATGACAAAGTTACCTACTGGTAGTCCCTTGCTTCAGCATATTTCAGTCTTATTACTCAGACTTTGCACCATCAAACTCTGTAGTATAAGTCCTATTCAATATTCAGTATAGTTCCCCCACTGCATGTTCACACAGCTTTTTTCTTACATATGGTGTACACATAGTAAAAAATTTCTTTGCATCTGATATTGCAAAGAAACTGGAGATTATGCATTGTATTGTTGAAAAGTAAAATGGTTAAAACTGTGGAGTTATTTAAAAAAAAAAGGATATAACAAGAAAATATGGTTTTTTTCTTTAATATTACACAGGCAATATTTGAAATAATATTTCCATTTCCAAACTAATAGTTCCAAATAAACTACAAATGCTGGTTATCCAGGATCAAGTTCTAGATTCTTTATTTATGGGCATTGCTAAGCAAGATGTTTCTGAAAGGAAACACTTATACTAATTTTATATCCTCTGAATTTTTTCTAAGATGTATAAAGGTACCTAATGAGAACATGATGACAACTTTCTTTCACATATAGATAAAGCAATACTCATTAAAGCAAATTTTGTCTGCCAAATATAAAAAGAATCATGACAGTTCTTTTGAGCTCACAAATCTCAAAAGTCAAACTTAACTAATAAAGGAATTATTAAGAAACCTATTTTTAAATAGCAATATGCCAGAATTTTTAAATAATGGAAATTGTATGAGTAATCAAAATGAAGAATTTTCTTACAGAATTTTCTTCATGTACTAGATGTAAGAAAAGCTTTCAATGAATTTTGTAAACAGAGTTGTTGATTTTTGGCTCTTGCTGTTTCTTTGAATATTAATGCCCTTACTTTGTGTCCAGTTCTGAGCCCCTCAATGCAAGAAACACAAGGAACTAGTGCCGAGGGTCCAGCAGAGAGTGTCAGGAGTCTGGGGCAACCCTGGTATGAGTAGACCTCTCGGAGCTGGGCCTGTTTAGTCTAGAGAACAGAAGACTGAAAGGGGAACTCATTAATGAATATAATCTCTAAGGGGAGTACCAAGAGGATGAAGCCAGATCCTTTTGAGAGGTGCCCAGAGACAGGAAAAAGAGCAATGGCCGTAAATTAAAGCACAAGAATTTTTGCCTCAACATGAGGAAGAGCTTTGCAGTGAGCATGGAAGAGCACTGGAACAGGCTGCCCAGGAAGGTCTTGGAGTTCACCCTCTCTAGAGACACTCAAATCCAACCTGAATGCATTCTTGTGTCACCTACTCTAGGTGACCCTGCCTAGGCAGAAGAGTTGAACTAGATTATCTCCAGAGGTCATTCCAACCCTGATAATTCTGTGATTCTGAGAGGGTAATTTACTCTTGGAGGTAATATATAAAGCATAATTTTGTAGGAATTTCTAAGTTGGGATCCATTTCTAGTTGTGCTATGCAATAATGGATCATTTAACATTTTTAAAAGAAAGAAAAAGGTGTCTATATGTCTTCAAAACTTTTTTGTAACTTTTAGCGTAGTACCATGATAGAAAAAAAAACAAAGTTCAGTCACTTTAAAAATGTCCAAATTATTTTTGCTTGAGAGATTAAAAAATATGGTATATACTCATTTAGGATAAATTGCATCACATGCAAACTTTTCAGTGTAAAATGTTATTTTATGAGACCTTTTTTCACACTCATTCTCCCTTTCTACCTTCCTCTCATTTGTGGTAATCCTGTGTACAATTCAGCTTTGTATGTATCTAACTGACTGAATGATAGACTTTCTAACTACTACTTGCACCAGTTTCCAGCCTAGGAGGAAGTTTCAGAGTGCAGAAAGATGAGCAGGGTTGCATTAAGAGTCTATTTTCCTGTACTTAAGCAATGAGTATTTTTTTGTGTTGTTCAAATCTTACAGGTAAGTTTTTCCCCAGCCTAGTTCTGCACTAGACAAAAATCTACAGAGGGTATATCATAACTTCAGTGGTTCATCTACGGGCCTGAGAAGGCAACCTGCATCTAAAGGACTTCTGAAGAGAAAACTGCTAGATATGACAAAACATCTAATAGTTTCCAGGAAGTTCACGCCCCAGTGCACATAGGACACTGCTTTATAATGTAAGTGAATATTTTTGGAGAAAAAAGTCTGTCACTATAGGACACCCAATGAATGACACTCGCACAGTCACACTGTCAGGGCAAAGGAAGGAAGTTTATTTTTCTACTTTGGTTTATATAGATTTTGGATAATGACCAGGGAATGGAAGATGAAGGTTGCCAGCTCTCCAACCACACTGTCAAACTAGAAGTCTATCAAATTTCTCCTCTCCAAGAGAGGAATGTCAACAGTAAGAGACAGTTATAATAACAAAACATTGTTTACATGAAAATCTGTGAGAAACTCCACTACAAAAATGTAAATATCTGAAGGCTAAAAAGAACAAGGCGACAAAAATCTGACCTTCCAATGTGTGATTTCAGATATTTTCTTTTGGCATCTATATTAACAATAGTAATATATGTTGAATGAACCCCTGCATGCTGAATCAAAATAGAATATTTTGGTTTTCCTCTCTCTGTAAGCAGTAATTGTTATTCAGACTACATCAGCCACCAAATGTGACCCTGAATGATTTCTCCAAACCTTTATTTCAAAAAACAGATAATCAAGTGGGTCCTTTGACCATCCTACTTTTTAGTCAAAGCCTTATACTATGAAGGTTAATATAGCCTTCCCAGCAGTACAAAAGTTCAGTAGTGAGTAGAATTGAACAAACAGAAACTGCTTTTCTCAATCTCGATCTTGAGGTCCAGAGTTGTTGGATTCTCTTCCTGTTCCAGCTGACATCTGCCTGATGAAGAACTTTCATTTGAATGAGACGCTTGCCTCTCTTTATCTACCTGGTCAAGATTGTTTTCACTTTCACATTCATTGCAATCTGTGTCTAACTTGGCTGGGAACTTACAGAGAATTTATTGTCTGTATTATCCCAGCAGATACTTGTATTTGCTTCTCTTTGTCAATTGCTTCTTTTAATTGCTGTTACTTTTGTAACAGGCTGCTTATTTTCTATTAAATAGTTAAATTAAACTAATTTTTATCACTGAATTGTTTATACAACTGCTAGAAAAAATTGAGAATTTTTTTTTTTTTTTGATCTAAAAAATCAATTTAAAAGTATTCAGGAAAGTGGAAGACATCTGGGAAGCTTTTAAGTTTCATAATTAGGTTCATACAGTAATAAATACTATGCACTCTCATTACAGATGTAAACATATGTATGACCCAGAAGTTGAAAATAACTCCAGCAAATTACCACTGCTATCAACACACTGATGATATTGATTTATAGTGGTACAATCACCTTAATTACCATTTTTATTCCAATTAATTCAATTGTGTTTTTATTTTATAGAAAAATTTTCAAAGTTTATTACATAATGACCTGTCAAACTTCATCTTACTTCAACACTGCAAAATATCATCTCCTAGACTCTAAGTTAGGTTTCTAACTGATAGTTAGGTTTCTAACTGATAGTTCTCTGATGGCTTTGACAATTATGGTAATCTAACCACTCTTAAATCACATTATGGACACTTCTAAATAATTAGTAATATACTGCTCTCTTTGAAGACTGTGCTCAGAGTACAGTACACATGCGAATGAGGGGGAAACAATATAGAAAAAATGATTGAAATTTATTTTTCAGTGAAATTACTTCCTATAATTGTAAATTTGAGATATGAGTAAAACAGATAAACAAATGTATGATAATACATGGGGTGAGAATACTTACCTTGAGCTTCTACAACACACGTATGAGTGTCACAGTGTAGCGCAGAGTCTGCTTGAAGATATAACTTGTTTAATTCAGGCTTCAGAGGATCTTGTAAGAGCACTGGAATTAGTTTGTGAGCAGTCTTTTCTGGTACACAGGATGTGTGTAAAATCACTGGGTTTAGGGCATATATTTCCAAAATGTATCTTTCCACAGAGTGTTCATCAAAACTGGCACCCCAGGCATCTTGGGTTTCCTAAAGGATTTAATAGCACCTGTGGATTCATTTGATTCTAAGGATACTAGGGACATATCCAGATACTTGTTAATAAGGTTACTCCTATTAAAAAAATAACAGCAGTGTAGTTCTGCTATTACTACCTTTCTTTCAGCTTATTTTTAAACTACTGTAATACATAATAATGATTTCTATTTTATTTTAATATGTTTTAATCTTAAAATGTGGGCTATTGTTTTTTAAACTGGTATTTTCTCAACTCAGACCATGCTTCTCTTTTTCTAAACAGAAGCTCATAACATTTACAATTTTATTATTTTGCCTTTGCATCAAGTACTTGAATTAAAGAAATCCTCTTCCTTTCTAGGGTTTTAACAAACATTTTGCCAAGTCTGTCACTGTTTTGTTTAAACATAATCAAGTACAGTCAGAAGGGATTTAAACTTTCTCTGACCATTACTTCTTGAGCTTGAAGTGAAGGCAATTATTTTGCTCCCAAGGACAGCTTTAAGGGTTTGCTACCACCATTGCTAGGGAGATGTCTGGATTCTTATTAATTTGCAGAATTTCTTTTTATTTCTATTTCTATGACATATTTAAAAGGTGAATCTTCTAAAACACTTATGCTAACATTCCATAAGGAGCTTGTGTTTTTGTAATAGGTGTGTGATGACAGAAATATATTTGTCATTATATTATACTGTAGGGAAGCTCAACAGAAGAGAAGTTTACTTTGGACTTCATCAAACTGCAATTAAATTTTCTTGTCTGAAATTAATTCTATTCCAGGTATTCAGGCCTCTTATTAGACTGTTCTAGCTTTTGTCATGTTCAGTTTTATGCTCAAATAATATTTTCCACCCAGATGCTTTGGAAGAGCAACAGGTATAAAGCATTCTGGAGGTGAAGATGTCAGAGTTGCAGAGGGAGAGAGGACACTGTTCAGATTCTTTAGCTGCAGGAGAGTAAGGGACTATCTATATCCAACCATGCTCCCAATCTTTCCTCTTCTGAATATTTTTGGTATATGGTGTGTGACTGTACTATGAGAAATAGAAATGCTCTGAATGACAACAGTGGATTTAGAAACGGAAGTGTAAATAGTAAGAATTTTCTGAGCATTGAAGAACTGTGTATTTATATACAAGAGATACTTATCTCTTATACTAGAGATACAAATCTAGGTTAATTTCACCACTTAGACAATGTTACAGAAAAGTAGAGAGCATCAGATTTTTTTCTTACCATTGTTTTATGTATTTATCAATTTGAACAGTTATAGCAAGGATTTTTACGAAGAAGGCAGAAGAAGGAAAAAAAATTCCTTGTCTTAATATGAATAAAAGGAAAATCCTATCAGCATTTGGAAACATTTATCAAATTCTGCTTCAGTAGGTGAAGTCTAAGCTCCTTTGCATGGGTTGCCCACTAGTCTGTATGATAAAACAGTGTTGAAAATGAGGAAAACAAAACCTCTTCATAATTTAATCTATGTTTTAGTATATCTTCAGCATTTTCTCTAAGCAGTTAAGAATAAAGTTAAGACAAGAAGCAAAATAAATCAGGGATGAAGAGACTATTTCCCTCACACATTGTAAGCCTGTAAGTCACTAAGGATCCAGTGTCACCTACGACAAGATTTTGTGTTCAGGCACTTAAAACGTTGCCAAGCTAAGAAGTCAGATTGAAATTTCTTGTGCTGCGTGTCTTTGGATATTGCTAGCCAATGTTGGTTTAGTTCTTTCCAAGAAGATGGTACCAATGAAAAATGGGTGAGTGGCCAACACTAAGAAAAAAAAAAGGGAAAAAAAAGTAAATTCATGCTTTGAACTTGAAAATTGCCAAACCATTACAATATGTGCTTTTCCTGTCACAGTGAAATTTGTTGGAAGTTATCTATGAGCTATATGATTAAATTAAAAGTACAGTTCATGTAAATTTGATACAGGAATCTTGACAGTTTCCAGAGTTCTTTTTTATGCTAAGCTTGCCTTAGACTGATGCTAGAAAAGGCACCAGGCTCAATGCTGAACAGCACTGGTTATCTCCTGACTGTGTGAGAAACCTGCATAGAAATAGCAAAATGAGACTATCAAGAGCGTAAGTGAAATATGAGTTACTTGCTGCAATCCCATGTGTCTCAAACAGCTGCCTTATGGATACTGGAGTAAATGGAAACCCACATTGGTAAGAGACAACTGGGGTAATAGAGTAATCTGCAGAAACAAGGCAAATAGGCACAGGGGAAGAGAAGTACTGAGCCTACAAAAACTGAAAGGGAGAAACTGTGAACCTGGGAAGTGGGGAAAATGTTGAAAGAAGGACAGGCAGCTCTGGAGAAAGAAGTTGATGTTCTGCTGGTTTGGGACATGGGATGAACATCTTGGTTAGGGGCCTGGAAATGTGTAAGTAGAAAGCATAGAAAGAAGCAGAAGTCAGGAAAGGTGGATAAAAGAGACAGCAGCATTGTAATTGAAATAAAATGAAAAGGCTTCACTTTAGCACAAACAGGGTTTTGGCAGGGGGTTGGAACTAGATGGTCTTTAAAGTCTCTTTGAACCCAAACCATTTTGTGACTCTATGGTTCTATGATGATTAGAGCTTGCTTTCCTTAAAAGAGCAAAAGAAAACTCTTTCTGAATCCTAACTTTGTCAGTCAGAACTATTAAAAAAGCACTGGCAAAACAGCCTCTATATACAGGACATTGGTGAAGGTAGCAGATAATCAATTACTTGATAAATATAATTAATAATCTGGTCACAAGAGAGGCAAAAATGGCTAAAATGAACTATCCCACATATTGTCTTTGAACATAATCCGGAAAAGTTTGGAAAGAGTCTATGAAGCATGAAAACTTACAAAGATTTGGAAGCCACTGCAATGGGGTGAGTTTTTACTTTTTAGGAATCTATGGGTTAAGAAAAATGCAAACTAGAGATTGCAGCTGGGCTTATTATTGTAACTAACTTCTGGTAGATTCTGCTGTGATAAAAATGAAAGCTAACATCACGCAACAAAGTGATTTTTCATTTCATGTATTTCTCATTTTCTGAGAACTCTAAAGCCACAAATATATATATAATGTATACACACACACACACATATTTAAGCCTCCATGGTGCAGCAGCTGCAATTTGAACATACATGGAATCTGTACCAGAAGATTGAGTTTGAATGACTGGGCATTGAGATATGTTTTTCTGACTACAAAATGTCCCTACAACTCAATGCTGCTTCTATAAAATGGACTAAATAATACTTACGTTAGCAGAACACGCTGAGCATAAATTCAATTGAAAAATCATTGTGAAGAGTTCTAGTAATATTTTTCTGATTGGAACAGAAAAGTTCCTGTAGAAATTAATAAATCTGTCTTCTGAGTTCCAACTGACTCTATTAAATGACTAGAGACACTACAAAAAGGAAACAAAGGATATCTTTGAATTCTATTAAATGAAAGCTATTCATCCTGTGCATGAAAAGAAAGAGGAATTTTATACACTATTATGTGATCAGGAGGCTGAAGAGTGTACAGTGACTAATATAAGAGGAACATGATCATGTAAGGTTTTATGTAAGTCTGGCATTGCCTAACTTATAAACACAAATCCCTGGAACCCCCAAAATCTTACGGTGCATTTTACCTGTCGTCATGTGTTTTATTTGATATATTGTATTGTCTGTCTAAGTCATAAGATCTATGCAGGAAAGGCAAAAATTTTAAGAAAAATCCAATTGTTTCTGGGAATCTTTAATAAAACATGCCTTATATAACACATACCCTTTCATACTTCAAACGTATATAATGCTGAAAAGTCAGATTTGTTTCCATTCAAAGACTACATAAATGCTGAAATGGAGGACCAGCTTTTTAGTGATTGCTTTTGTATACACATTCAGTTCAGCAAGAAGCAATCAAACAAGTTGCTTTTTATCTCTTTTTTTTGTTGTATGAAGTGTGGGGAGAGGTCAGGGGAAAATTATTTAGGTTCATTTTAAAAAATTGCCTTCTTTCATCTCATCATGGTGGTTATAAATTGAATTTGCATTTCCTGTTTATACACAGCTTTTTTGGAAGGTCAGGGCAGGCACATTGTATTAGCTAGAGCTGTGCAAAAGATTGATTTTTTTGGTTTGATGACACAACAGTGAATAAATATATGTAATGAATCCAAGGAAACAAAGCATTTGATGACATTGTTCTTTTTTAACAATTTAAATTAAATTGGAAAAGCTATGAGAGAAAAATGCAGTTTCAAAATGAAGCATTTTCCCCAACTGTAATATTATAATCCTTTAAGAAAGGATGGGGTTTATTTCGGTCTGGTACTGAAATTTATTTGCTGTTGAATCCTTTACTGTTTTGATGGAAGTCTCTGTTTCTGTCCTGATGGAAATCTATGTTTCTTATAGCAGTTACATTTTTACAATAACTTTAATGATGATGGAACACTTTACATTTATAGTTGAGAGTCAGACATAATTCACTACAATCTTATTTAGATATAGTTTGGTCCAAAAGTCATGTAATAAAATACTTCTGTTCTTTCAACACACAGCATATCAGTAGCCAGTTTTAAATAAATTCTTTTAAATACAGCAAGTTCTGAGCTTACAGCCTCAGCCTTCTTTTAAAAAGATATCATGAGAAAGATGTGCTACTTTCAAAAAGTGAAATATGAGTAACTGTTTGAAACCACAAACAGCTGCCTTAATGCATATCAAATAGTTGCATAGTTCTTCTGCTGTTATCAGAGACCAATTACGCAAAATTGCAGGAAAAAGAAAGATTTATTTTTGGAATTTATAGGATGAGTCACATGCAAAATTTGTTACAAACTTAACTGAGGAGCAGCTCCAAATTCTACAGATTGCAGTACATAAAATAGTTCCCTTAAAAGGACTTATGTATAAAAGCTGAAGGTATGAAAAATATAGCTTTTTGAATTCTTGATTTTTCAGTTGTATTGTCTTTAAAATTCCTTTTGGTTTATGAAGAATATTTTTTAACTGACTGAAAAATGTCAGAATGATACTTTTCTTGCTGGTTTGTATTTCATAAGGTGATAAAATTCTGCTCAAAATTTCAGCAAATGGTTTCTATTTTGCCAGTGCTATATGGAGCTTCATTTTGATAATAGTGAATAGGAATCAAAGCATAATTTTGAAAATTAATTTATCATTAAACTCTTGTGAAATCAATTGGTTATTATACAGGAAATAATTTATTTCTTAATATGCTTTTGATAACAGAGTACAAATAATCAGTTTTAAGAGAGTATAAATAATCAGTGTTATAAGTAGCAGTACACTTTTAAACCACATCTAACAAATACATTGAATATCAATATTTCTAAAAGATAAGCCTGATTTCAAACCATAAATCTTCATTTAACAGAATTGTTGCGAAAATCAAAGAACATTTGAAATTTCTGTTGAAATTGAGTAAATTATAAAGATGTTCATGAAGGTAATTTGGAGGTTGTAGAAAAAAAAGGGCTTAAGAGAATAGAGAAAAAAGGCCAATTGTGAGTACATTGTCCATATATCTGAAAATATTTTGCCTTACTATGTAATTGAAATTATTATTTTGAGATTTATTGCTTTGTTATATTATTTTGAAATTTCTGTGAAAACCAAAAATACTCATGCCAGATTTTCATGGCAAGAGCTTGTACTGAGGGAGGGCTGCAGAGATCTCGCAGACCCCTGTGAGAAGACACCAAGGGCTAAACAGAGCCTGTTCCATCCAGCTCCAAAACAAGCCCACAACAGGGCACTGCCGAGGCTCTCAGCAACTGGAGGCACCTCTCTGGCAGCGTATTTTGGAAAGGGTAAATATATCAGGTGGCAGCTGTGACAGAGAGAGAAAAATGATAGGGAAATGATTATGCAGACACCCAGGTCAATGAAGAAGAAGCAGGAGGATGTGCTGTGTGTGCCAGAGTGAGAGAACCCCTGCAGCCTCTGCAGATTCTGGAGAAGCAAATTGTTCTGCAGCAGCCCATGGATGACACCAATGAAGCAATTATCCACTCTGCAGCATCTGGAGAACCCTCGACGGAATAGGTGGATGTGTTCTGAAGGAAGCCGACACCATGGAGAACCCACACTGGAGCAGGCTCCTGGCAGGACCTGTGGCCTGTAGGTGACCCGTGCTGGATCAGTCTATTCCTGATGAACTGTAATCTGTGGAGAGGACCTACACTGGAGCAGTTCTTAAAAAAGCACAGTCCATGGAAAGGACTGCCAATAGAGCAATGTGTGAAGGATTGTATCTTATGCTTTATCAAGGGAAAATTGTGAGGAAGAAAGAGCAGTAGAGCAGGAGTGTTTTGAACTGACCACAAGCCATGGCTCCTCACCCTCTCTAAGCTGCCTTGGAAGGAAGACTGTGGAAGAATCAGGAATGAATCTGACGTTTGGAAGAAGAATGAGGTTGGGTAAAAATGTTTTCAGTTTTGCCTTTGTTTCTCATTAACCTTTCTATTTTAAATTTGCAATAAATTGAATTAATTTTTCCCAAATCAAGTCTGTTTTGCCTCTGATCATAACAGGCAAGTAAACGCACAAGCTTTTTCATCCTGTCTGGGAGAGAATGGAGGGTAATGAGAAAGCAGTTGGATAGGCAACTGGCAGCTAGTCAAGGTCAACATACCACAATAGTTTAAAACCATAAATCTTCCTTTAAGTCACATTTTAGAGTAACATCAACTGAATTATTAAAAAAAAAGAAAAGTAAAAAGCAAAAATGTGAGAGATGACTGAGTGTGAACATTTGTAGCACTTACTTTGTTTTTTAAATGGAGAATTCCTTTCATAGTAGTTGTACAGACATCAGCAGAAACAATAGTGAGGTTGACGTATCTTACAGGGTATGTTCCCATATGGATAAGAAGTAAATTCAGCATACCTATGTTCTCTTTCCCATATCCCAATTTTTTCTTTTATTGGCATTTAGGAAATCTTAAGAAGATAAGGGTGTAAATTTTTCTCAAAAGTGACTGTAGCATTTACTTCTGAGGGGAAATAGGAATGTAAAGGGCAGTATCCAGAATCTGGAGTCCATGATCTTGATGTTATCACTGTTGTATCATATACAAGAGGTTGTTCTGTGTGAGTTACAAGGTTCCTCCACACAATTGTGGAAATCCTTTGCTGAAATGAAATCTAATTACTTTTCTTATGAATTACTGTCAGCAGTCTCAGGACCAACAGAAAAATCACTTGATGCAATAAAAGGTACAATTTTGCACAGACTTCTCTAGCACAAAGCTCGTAAACTTTTGGTAAGACAAACTAAAAGACAGGAACTTCTACTGAAGATACAGAGAATACATCAAACTGATGTAATCACACACCTTGTTGTAAGGAATCCCAGAAATAATATCGCCAGCTCTCCCTATTTGCAGCAAACTGTTTCCATTTCTCCATTTGGTTCAAGGCCAAGCAGCTTCAACGTGGATCATTGTGAGTTAAGACAGTTGCTCACAAACTCTGTTGGAGACACTAAGACAGCAGGAACCTGAACAGCAAGCAGATTGATGTTTGAATTGGGATTGATTCTCTGGCTTTTAACATTGCATTCTTAAGGAAAGCTTCCATATCCTTTTGCTACATTAAATCCTGAACTTAATGATTAGTCAGCTCCTGCCACTGTGCACTGTTTTCAACATGAGTGTGTGTAAAACCAAGCAGGCTGTGTCACTGAAGGTCACCAAAGTTTTGCTAAATTTGTTAAGGCAACAGATTTTTTCTTTATCTTTGAAAACATGCATAAAATTAATACTAAAATGGCAAAAGTCATTACTAAATATGTGAGCTTCGGATTGCTACTAAGGATCGATGATTTCTTATTACTGAGCATTTAAAAGTTAATCTCACAAGATTTACTACTACACTGGAGCAGGATATTAGAATGAAAATACTGCTGCTAATGAATCAGACAATGGCTAATCTGTCTCTGTAGATCAGAGCCTTCTTTCAACACTATAATCTAAAGTTCTCTGTCTACTTGGAAATTAGGTTAATTAAAAAAAAATCTGGGTAAGAATTCTACTAGTAATTTTTTGTATTATTGCTTAGAAAAATAGCATTAATGAAAAGGTCAAAGAAATAATTTAATCTCTTTTCCAAGCAGACAAATAATTGTGGTGACTAAGAACTAAATAGATTTTCTCACATATATTTATTCCACTCCATTGTGATTAGAAACCTTTTTCTAGGTGGACTGATTCCACTGTGTTATGTAGCACGACAAAGGTTTTGTAGATTTGTGCAGCAGTTGTCAATATACTACAAAAAACCCACTACAACATTAGTGCAACTTTTGGCACATGCTTTTATGTTAGGCCGCTTTTGTATAACTTCCATGAGTATTTCAGAAAGATGAAGATATTTCTGACTTTTCTTGCTCATTACAGTAAGTTTAAAACAAAACTTTCTATTTGATCGACACAGGAACTTGTTTTTCGGCACTATTTTTTAGAATATATCTGTAACATGTTCATTCCTGACAAGAAAAGATCCACAAACCTTCAGTTATTCTTCAGATCAAACATAAGTTAAACCTGAAAAATTGCTTAGGATTTTGAGAAGGAACTAATAAGTGTTTCTAATATTTCTTAGGTTACTTCAGTGTTCTAATTAAACCAAATTCTTTGGGGTATAATATGTGTTGATTCAAACACTGACATGAATTCTGTGTCTCAATATGGAAAGGATGTGAATCCACTATTATGTAGAGACTATAAAACTTGCTGGTTTCTGAAAGTTATCAGCCTTTAAAGAAGTGAAGAAAATTTGGAGTTTTCCCTTAATAAGCAAGTTGTGTAGAAAGTCCTGGTCAGAGAAAATGCTAAGAAATGCTAAAATAACAACTGTCCCATATTATTTCAACATTGAGATGACTCTAAGATATGAGCTTTTGACTTCAGGTTAAGAATAAAAACTTTCTAGAAAAGGAAGGAATATCCACTAAGTCGTTGTTCAAAAAAATGAAAAAAATATGTGTTTGTTTATCACATAAATTATTAATCTACTTGTGATACAGTGTCTGAAATTAAAATGAGTTTTAAAAAAAGGAGTTATTCCTCTTCCATCAGAAAAAACTGCATTGACCATTATTTTTTTTGTGAACTTCTGAACTGTGTTTTAATTTGCTTATGGACATAACAAATCTGTAAGGGAAATCTGGCTTTTGTCTTGTCTTGTTATTTGTTAGATGATTTCCTCACTATATTACCTGTGGCATATAATACAGCCTTGTCTTTTCTGCAATCAGAAAATTTTTCATTACTACATCAATCTCAGGATGCAGTGGAAAAAAAAAATCACAATTGAAACTGGAAAAGATTTGGAAAATAAAAAAATTAAGAACAGAAATGTTGAGATAGTATTAGTCAGTGCTATGAAAAAGTACTAGCTACCACTACCATTTAAATCCATTCAAATTAAGGACTGTGCAGATTAGTGACAACAGATACTCACTGGCTTAGAGTGGAGGTAATTTGGATCAGGAACCGTGTTTAACCTCATCTTACTTTATTAAAATTAAAGAAAATTTTAACCATCACTAGCACACTGCTAATACAAATGTTTTTCTGTCTTAATAATAGCCTTAATAAACAAGTATTTTTCAAAGACTTGGCTGAAAGGGTATAACTTGCAGTTGTCCCAAATTATCACATTAGAATACATCATAATTTCACAACAGTCATGTTACATATGTGGTTCTCTGCCACATAAAATTCATAGATTTCTAGCCTACTCCCCCTCAAATTCACCATGTATTTTGAGTACGAAACTAGATTTCAATTCTGCTTTCTTTGTATCTTGATTATCAGATCCACTGAACAGACAGTGGCCTCAAAGGGATCTAAAAGCAGATGTTCATCACACTTCAGTTATCAGGCTGGCTAGTTACTCAAACTGCAGGCATAACTGTATGTTAAAACTGATGCTGATGTTTCAGAGACAATTACTAGTTTAAGCAACAGCCTGAAAACCTGGATGGTATACAGGCCGATGTGATTATCAGCTAATGTAAACAAACAAAGCATCAAAGAACCATTTTGCTTTCCATTTCTTTGATTTTATTCAACAAAATGTTGAAAGAATAGGAACTATAAATTAGGCTGTATATTTATTCAAAGAGAGAATTTTCTATTTGTTTATGGTGGGGCATGAATATACTTTGACTGAAATTAAGCAGCTGTAAAAGAGCAATGTTTAGTTTCTCTACACACCTATATGTATATATTTTAATTTGTTCATTTAAATGAAATAGTTAAAATGGGTTTTTTTTAAATATATATACATATATGCATCTTCACTCTTGATGTTTCAAAAGCTTGGTATTTTGCATGTGAGTGTAATCTTATTCTAGATCATGGCTAGGCTGTAATTTTCACTTGGTACACGGCACTTGTAAATAGCACGCTCAGTAGATAGTGGTGAGTAGCTGCATCACCCCAGTAGAAGATTACAAGAAGTCTTCTCATAGGAGGTAACCAGAGCTCCAGAGGGAGGGTAGTAAAATTTTCCATAGCAGAAAGAGATAGAACTTTCAGATTTCTGGGAGCTTTAGCTCATTTTTTCTTTAAACATTATTCATTTACTCATTTTTTCTCCATTCTTTGTGAGTACTTTAAACTGAAAAAAGGAATTCTTGATCCTCCCTTCTTAGTCACTTCATAGATATCATGTCACTGTGACTACTGACAGGCACATGATTGTCCATGTCACTGATGTGTTTGTGTTTTCTGTTAGTCTTCAATTTTCTGACTGTCGGAGACATTGTACAGTCTAGTTGTCTTCCAATTTATTAATTCTTTTTACTTCATCACATTCTAGATGTGCACAAGCCAGTAACATTCTCAGCAAAAGCACTGTCAGTTCTGGCTTGGAAAACATAACTTCAGTGTACCTACCTTGGTTAAAGTCACTTCCAGACATAGCTAGTCTTCTTTATTTCTTATCATGTCACATAACATCATTCAAAGTCACTGACTTCTCTGTACTAGTAATGAAGTCAGATTCATTCATATTTTTTCTATGGTGTTTAGATGTCAAATCACTGCAAAATAAAACAAAATGAAAAAAACCCCACATTTTCTCTCCTTCTATGGGTTTTAGGGACATATTCGAAAACATTCTTCCTAGTTTCACTTTTGTATGTGGGGTTAAGTATGCCAAAGGAAGGAACGTCAAACGTAGTGGTACTTGACCCTGAGCAGGATCCCTGCACAACAGCACAAGAAATAAAGAGGATATAGAATTATTCTCTTCATATCTTCACATGCAATCTTGTCCAGGGAAAGATGAGTCTCATACCTGTCTGCTTTTGGTTCAGTTCTCATTTCCTTGTTGATTGAATAAAGAACTAGACATCATAAAAGAGGAGAAAGGAAGAAAAACCCAAACACTTCAGATACTGCATTTTGGATGAGACAATGGCTAATAAGTGTTTAAAAAGAAGGAATTGCTTAAGTACATTATAATATGAATATATGTTGTTTTGGTGTATTATTACAATTTTTTAATATTTTTTTCTTATGTTTTACCAAAAGGCAGTAGTTTGCTTTTTTTCACAGTGATGAAATGGCTTCATCCATAAAATACTCCCTGAATGTTTAGTTTGAAATATTAAACCCTTTGGGGGATTTATAGCCTTCTTCACATATGTCTTCAGAAATATTTATAAATATAAAAAATGAAGATAAAACATAATTTAAATTGAGTTCCTCCACAAATTATAAATGTTTCCTATTGCTGTAATATACAGCAAAATATTATCAGACATATGGTATTGTTATGTGAACCATATGCCGGCATCACTTGCAGAGCATATGGTAAGAGTTTAAAATAAGCAGCATTATAAAAATATGATGGGCTTTAAAAATATATCATTTCTACCAAAAGAAAAACCTCTTTTTTTTTTTTTTTTTTTTTTTTTTTTTTGTGAAACAGATATTTGCAGAAACATGTCTGAAAAAACTACCTGCCAGCTATTGCAGCTGTGTAATACTAAGAGTATTTGTCTTTTTTGCCTGCTTCTGTCTCCACTGGGAATGATTGAAATTATTTCATGTCATAAACAAAATGTAAGGAAATATGTTTTGTGGTAAAAACCCAGTGTTGTAAAAGATAGTGGATAGGGTGCATGCATACTGTTGTATGTGTATGTGACTAAAACAGGATGGAAAACATTTTGTTGTGAGTCATGGACTCCTGTTTTGGAGCATGAATGGGGAATAATAAGATGGGTAAAACTGTAAAGCAATCTACTATTGCTTCAGCTCTTACCCCTCCTGGAAAGATTTGTTCCTTTAGAAGTGGGAAGATTATAAAGAAGCTCAAAAAGGGACAAGTCCTATCCTTCCTATCCTCTCTGCCAGCAGTTTAATGCTGGGATGAAAAGCGTCATTCTGTACAGGCTCCTATAATTGTTCCTATTACTGTGGTGCCTTATTTTAGTTTTACTGAGTCTTATCTTTCCAGTCACATGTAATGATATCAAATCTCTTTTGTTGTGTTTACATTAGTTCAGCTAAGATTTTATAAGCATTTAAAATACATCACCTTTCTTCACAAAATAGGCAATAATTAAAGTGCAAACCAGGAAAAAATTTAAAATCTCACTGTATTGCTTAATAAGTTACCTGATATTTTTGACATTTCTGAAAAAGAAGACTATTCAACCCCAACATGACCATGAACCATTTGTTTCTGATATAATCCTTTTTATTATACAGTTTTCAGGGTTTCATTCTCTCTCAGACTATCCTTCTTTCTGTATTTACTTGCCTTTCTTCTTTCAGATTCTGTAGTATTGCTACTGTAAAAATATTGACAAATGAGGCTTGCCATTAGGGGGAAGTAATTTGTAACAGAGCAGGAAGTTACAACAGTCTTTTGAATTATTAGAAGGCAGTGATTCCTTTGAAATAGAAATGTGTGCAATTTCATGAAAAAATACACAATTATTTGGGTTTGTTCCTTGTTTTATCTTTCTGCATGTCAGTACTTAGAAATAAGGTTGTACAACTAAAAGACGCTTCTGTTTCTTGGTCAAATAAAAAAATGAAAGAGAATGTTCTGAAATTTTTTACACTTTTATTCTTCTATTAAAACTACTTCAACTTTTTTTTTGCTTTATCTAAATTGATAGATTTCTAAATTTAATACAGCTTTTAAATCAAAATTTAAGAATTAAGAATTGTTCCTTTTCTAAATTCACAACTCAGTAAATCAGCGGGAAGTCAAAACCATTTCTGTATTAATGAATTTGTAATTATTATCTACGGTTTAAAGGAAAGAGAAGTTATTCTAAACATTGCATTTTACCTGTGTAAGAAATCATGTGGTATAATATTATCCTCCTGCCTTTCCTTCAATTAAGCCACCCTTTATCTCAAATATTAATTTGATTTTATTCCAGGCCCTTCTACTCCAAAACTCTTTACTTTTCTATTTTTTCTCAATTTTCTTTATTTCAGAAATTATTTCTTCAGTCAATTCCCTTGTTTGTTCTTTTTATAGCATTGCTTTGGGAATAAACTCCACTGTAACGTCTTTAAAAACAGAATCTTTTAAGGGCCTTTAATAGGCCTCGATAAAGGTCCTGATCATATTTTTTGGGCAGAATCATGCAAATTCTGCAAGGACTGAGTACTTAGATTTTATTTAAAAGATGTATTTTTTGCTTTCTTCATTTCCCTATGGTACAGAGAAGATACAAAAGCATAGGTCTTTCTGTGGAAAAGAGGAAAGAAATCTAAGAATTAAAAGGCTTGTTCTTATCAAAATCTTATCAGATCTTAGGGAATAGCTGAAAGTTTGTGGGTTGATTTTTTAATATATTTATTCCTGATCTATGCAAATGGAAATGTAAAGTTGTCAGAAATCCAATAAAAGATACAGAGTAAACTTCTGAATTTCCATTCCTAGACATTTCGTATTAGTACACGTTTATAGAAAATGATTTGACATTTTGGCATTTTCCCATTAAGTCTAATAGTATTAGGAGTAACAAAAATGTCAGCTCAGAATTCTGGGTACAAGACAGAAGTGAGAATGCACTCATTCCACATGCATATGTTAAACTGCACTGTCTATTTACTGTTTGGTCCAGTGACAACCACAGCATTAAAACTGCACTTACAATTGCAAGCACAACATGTTCAGGATAAATATTGATGAATTAGAATGAGTTGTAGGGGAGAGACAGCTTGGGTGTCATCCAGCAAGGATACACATGTAAGGATGACTTTGAGAAAGGGCACCTGAGGAAAAAGATTTGCAATTTGCTTTTCAGTACAAGTTAGGAAAAAGGAGCATCACTTCTTCCTTGGATGTATGGGTAAATGAGTGCCTACCACTTCTTCTGCCAAGAAGACGATAGCAAAAATACAACCCTAAAATCTTCAGCAATTCAGCAAGGTGAGACACAGGTTTTCTCTTTCATTGCAGCTTTCCAGAAAACCAGATTAGGTTAAATTTTCAGGTGAAATGCATTGCCCTATGCTGTGATATGGCATTTTGAATCTGATCAATCACACCAGACTGTGCTTCCCACCAGGAAGCATGTGTTATCATTCTAGTCACCGCACACTAAAAAATGACACATCATGATGGAAATTTGGATCAAAAGGAGAACCATTTTTAGTTTGACATTTCTTGAAAGCGAGCTGACAAATAAACCTAATTTTTTTACGTGTGGTCTAACATCAGCATAGTAGCCTTAACCCTAAAGAGCTGCAGAATTACTTGCCTGTCAGTGGACTATCTTTATCAAATGAGGTATTTTTATGTGTGTGGGGTTTTTTTGTATTTTGTTTTTTGTTTTGATGGGGTTTTTTTTTTATGTAATGTTGTTTATATATTCCGTTGTTTGATGAAAATATTTAAACAGAAAAGTATTTTCTCTGAAACTCACTACCTTTTTGTATGCCCTCACAAATTCGTTGCAAATCTTATTTCATCAGAAACCTAGCTAACTCTTCAATACTTTTAAACACCTTCTTGTCTCTCAAAGAACAGGAATATTTTCTTCAAGTAGCACCTACTTACCCCTTCCTGAATTTCTAATCCCAGTGGAGCAGAATCAAACTGGACCTGGATAAACTACAGACAAATTCCATTAACGCCCTATGGCCAGAAACTAAAGAATTTAGTTTAAGTACTTAAGTTTGTAATGGAAATAGAAATCTTCAATTGCTATCTATTTTTAAAACTTGCCATTTTCTATTTCAGATTGTCTGTACTTCTTTCCCACTCAGAAAGAAGAAAACATGATTTATAGCCTATTTGACTTAGGTAAATCTAAAAAAAAAAAAAAAAAAAAAAAAAAAAAAAAAAAAAAAAAAAAAAAACAAAAAGGAAGAACAGGGTTTATATGAAGTGTCCAGACATTAGAGAAGGAAATATCCTTCTTATGTGTTCTTACCTCTGTGGATTCATATGATGACTGAACACATCAGTGCATCACATCTTTAACCCCATATTATACCGCATTGCTTCACTCTGCTCGATGCCCTGGCCTGCTAAATGCATCGTGAGCAATAATGACTGTTGCTGCTCTGTATACCATCAGACCTTACTGCAAATCTTTCATTACAGGAAACTGTAACATTTTAAATAATTAAGCAAATTGTGTGTCACAGGCTCATCAGTAACAGCTGCCTTGGTAGAGGGTAAGATGGCCCCTTCTGGTTTGGTACTTCTCCTTTACTCAGGTAACCATCTCATATACTTTTACCTATCCCTCCACTGCTTTGTAATTAAAGTTTTCTGTCATTTTCAGATGACTAGAAAGACTTGTCCCTGACTCTGTGGTGAGGCTTGCCTTGCCGATAGCAAGTAATTTTATGAGGTCACACAGGGAGACACAGGGTTCTGTAAAATCTTCCCCAAAAGTGGTCTAATCTGAAATCACAGGAGAGGAAAGATAAACAGCTGCTGATTTCTTGTGCTGCTGGGTGCTGCTTTCTGCTGCACCAGGTGCTGCATCTCAGACCACAAAGAAGTATTTCCTGCCTTGATAATGGAAGCAACTATTGTAAGCTGCTCGAGTTTAAAAGCTGCAAACTGCATTCTTAACAAACAGAATATTCTAATACAATTTAGATCCTATTGTTAGAAATTCTGCAGTTGTTTACAAACTAGCTATTTCTTGAATGAAAAATGCAGATGCTATAGCAAAAGTGAGAGTCAGACTCAAGAGACAACGAAAACAAATAATTTAGATAAAATAGTTATCACTGTTGAGTTAAAAAGCACTTGGAAAGTCCCCAAATCTGTAAACTACAGGTAGACTACAGTCATTCTGATTTCCAAAAAGTAGGATAATTTAAATATCTGAGCATGATTCATTGCCCTTTGCAGTGTTATGGCAGGTTGCATCTGATTAGTCAAAGTGGATTACATTGCACATCAAAGCAAATGTTATCATTCCAGTCACATCAGATTAGAAGATGACATATCATGTTGGCAATTTGGAGTCAAGTCTTTTGAAGGGTAATTTTCGAGCGTGGGATTAAAATATCCATTCCAGTCAAAGGTCAATAGGTACACTTCATATATCAAATGTGCAGTATTTGGCACATTTTCCCTCCTTTATATGCTCGGTTGATGAAGCCAGTTGCAATTGAGATGAAGCAGGGAGGAATAAAGCAAAAGGACACAATTTTAAAATAACGGTGTCTAAACTATAGCTAAAAAAAATTGGGGACAGAAAGAATGGGGACAGAAAAGGGAATATTCATACCATGAATGTAGGCATGGAAGATATACGATCACAGAGAAAGAAAAACAGAGGCACTAATCTGATTTTGCAGCGATCATTAGGAAATTTTTTGCAAAGCCTATACCATACTATATAAAGAAACGTATATCCAATATCTGTGCATATGTCAGAACTCACCTTTCAATTTCACATTTTTTAAACCACTTGCCTTTGTGATAAATATTTGGGATCCTGATAGTTAGAGGCAGGACTTGTAGTCTAGAGATGGGGATGCCAGAACAGCTTTAATTGTCCCTTTTTAAATCTTGTGAAACTTTTCTGTGTCATATGGGTCAGCTCCATCTCTACTTTGAAAACTATTAAACAAAGTACTTCCTTCCTTCTCCAAACTGGTTTTCAGTGTCTGTGAGATATCTGGAAAAGCAGTTGCTGGAAAAGTGAAGATGTAGCCCATGTGGGTAGCAGGAGGCCAGGTGGATTGCGCATTTTCACCTCTGGTTTGTTCACTGATGCTCAGTGAATGCTGTTTTGCACACTTCAGTGGCAGTGCTGTCCCTTGACAGTACTGCTCCCAGTCATCCAGAAATTTTGAAACTGCTCTGATAGTAGATAGATGAGGTCTGACCCTAAATCAGGGGATTTATACTTAAATCTGGATACCTAAATTAAAACCAATGTTTATTTAGGGTTCTATTACAGCTGGAAATCTTCAGTGCAATAAGAAGTAAAATCCCAAGGAAAAGTATCATTTGAAAATAATGCTTACTCCTGCTCCACTTAGAGAAGTAAGCAATATACCTTTTTAACTGCCTAAGGAACCAAAATGAAGTCAAATGGTGCAATTTGACTCAGAATCGTAGAACTGCTGCTAGGAAGGGACCACCAGAGATCATCAAGTTCAGTCTCCTTCTTAATTCAAAATTCTCACCAACAGTAGATCAGAACAGCAGGAGCTATTCTTAAAAAGCCCTTAGTCTTAAAATAGCTTCAGAAACCTTGATGTCTGGAGTTTCTGCAAGTCCCCAGACAGTGTATTGCAGCCCTAAACACCATAATTTCCTAAACTCTAGCTTGCCAAACCCTTTACCCCAGGCCTAGATCAGCTCTGATTTCATTTTTCATTTCCAGGTTCTGGACAGTGCAAGTGCTATGTCAGCATTCGCTCCATGGAAACAGGTGGCAAGAAAGGCAGTGACTGTTTCTGTTGAAGGGATTAGAATTACTTCTTTCCTGTTACCTTGCAATTTTTTCCAGAAAATTATATTTTTTTCAATTTTTTTTTCCTTTCCAGTTCAGAGAAAGAAACATAAATATTGTGAACATGGAAGCTTTAAACTGCCTTTTTTTTTTTTTTTTTTTTTTTTTTTTTTTTTTTTTTTTTTTTTAATCACTAGTGTAATTCAATTCAGTGCACTGGTAATATATGCTGTGTTTTATTAATTGGCTCTTGCAACTAGCCTGTTCATTCCCATTGTAATGCCTTTTTTATCTAATAAGCATCTTGATACAGCTAAGGTATTTCAAAAAGATTTCATTTCACAGGACTTCAACTTAAAATTAGTCGGTTTCTAAGGGGGGTTTTGAATACTTTCCCATCTTTTGTTTCGGCTTTTGAAGTCCAGGGTGAAATCCAGATTCAGAAGATAAGATCAGATACTGCTGTAAGGATTGGGAGTCCATGCCCAGACATATATGAATCCTCAGACTGAGCATGAAGCTATGTTGATCACAACTACCAGTATTTACAGATGCTCAGATTCATTGGAGTTTAATCTGAAACATTTACCTGCTCCTAAAAATGTAGATGTTGACATGGTGAGATATTATCTTGTACTTGCCAAAATATTATAGACATAAAAATTGGACAACACAGTGTTCCCCAGTATGAAAAAAGACCATGATTCCTCTTCTAATTCTGATTTTTCCCCACAATGTCCAACTTTTCCTATTCAATTTTTTATTGATTATTTTATGGGCTTGGAATATTTGTGGTTCCAAGCAAATTTTAATGTTGTTGTAATTATTTTGATGCTGTTCCAACTAAAAGTCTCTGTGATATTTTCTTCTCACTGTGGATTATTCTGTACTTTCATCAGGACAGAGGGCCATCTCTGAGAATGGAGATGCAATTTGGTTTAATCACTACATTTGTCATGATGAATGTATGCAAATGTTTTTGTTTCTCAGGTTAAAAAATTTGGGGGTTTTTTTGTGATTGGTTTTAGTTTGTCAGTACTTACTCTCTGACCTCTAGCTAAGCCATTCCTAGATAAATTTGGCAGAAACTCTACTTGGTGTTAAGTAAATATTCAGTGGTTTCCACATATTATTCAAGTTCCTATGGATATATAAATTCTAATGCCAAATGAAAGACAACAGGTAATTCTCAAGCTGAGAAATATGTGATTCCTTCAGTTTCATGTTTTCAGTAAGTGGGAAAAATTTAAAAAGAGGAACGCGATTGTACTCTCAATTTTTTATATTTTTATTTTTTTTATTCACCTTGCAAACATCCAAGATCACCCTAATGCAAGTGCTCTAATCTTTTGACCTGCAGTTATTTGAGAATTTTATTTAAAAATAATATTTAGTACTCTTTCAGAGATGCTATACATCTCTAGCATATAATAAAATGAGGTATGGACAACCAGATTAATAGTGGTTCTATTGAACATATGTTCTCTGCAAAACACATAATGCAGCCAGCACTATGTGTAGATATTTAAGAAGCCACCCTTTTTATTATATAAATATGTTATAGGTCTCTAGCTAATTCTCTTCATATGTAGGTATTTATAATACTTTAGTTTTTAAATTTAGGCAGCATATTTGGAGGACATAGTCTAAGGTATATTGAGACAAGTGATGAGTTCCTAACTGAGTCAAAGAAATTCAGTCAAGCTCTTTTGGGAAGAAGTTAGGTCCCTAGATATTCCTTCAAAACTTCAAAAGACTATGCTTTAGGGATAGTGAGGTCATCAGTTTTATCTGAAATAGCAATAAAAGCCACTTCAGAGCAAACTGTGTTCCAGCCCTGACTGTCATTCAGAAACTGCCATTAGAAGTTCCTTTAGACTGTAAGAAGTCATGAAAAAAAGATACCAAAAACTGGGCATTCCCTATTTTTCTCTTGCTTTCCTAAATAGTGTATGAGAACGCAGTGCAATACGTGTAGCAAGAATAAAAAAAAATATTATTTTTAATTGACTATCTCCTTGGTCTTTAGATGCTCAGGCAGAAGGAATAAAACACACTCAATGTAAATTAGTGGATTGCACATACACATATAAGTGCAGAAGGAGCTAGCTGTACACACAATGTATCTGTGTATTTTATGTATTTATAAGACAACGATTTTTCAGAATCTTTAGATGAACATCATAAACTGGGAAAGAAACAGAAAATTTTGCCGTTTTATTGGAAGGTTGCCACAAATGTACTCTGGTGAATAGTGAGGGTAAGAGTAGTAGTGAATCTCTTTTATGGTGCTGTTATCAGGACATAATGTGCTGGGTATATGGCATGCCACCACAGCCAGTACCCGAACTGCCAATGGAAATATAATTTAGGATCTGATGTGAGATCCTGCAGTGCATCAGTAATTTAATTGAATCTTTTCATTCCCATATCTAACTGTCACTACCTGATAATTGCTTATCCTCCAAGAGCCAGGGAATTCTGTACATTCCTGATGGAACTCAATGTGTACTCAGCATTTAAACAGAACACAACCTACCACATGATTGCTGTGCCAGGGAGAAGAGAAAGAACTCTTTAGCCTTTTGATCCCCAGGGTGAAGAGTTTTCTTAATCTTTATAAATGTTCCTGTGAAGTCCATGTTTTTTGCAGGTTTTCATGTACCTTTTTTTTTACCACCTAAGGGCATAGGTGTAGTGTTCTAATAAACAATATCCCCCACTAAGCTGATCCTCAGAGAGGTAAATATCATAATAAATGCGCTCCTGCAGACATTCCCTTGAATCTTGGAGGAGATACTACTGTGATGAGTATACCAGAAGAATCTGAATAGAAACAAAAGAGGACATTTTAACTCTAAACATTTTATGTCTCTTTGCTTTCACAGCAGGTGGTTTGAAGGTTCTCCTAAGGGCTGCTCTTAGGTACCGTGCAGAAGGTCAGAGTAGATGATCATAATGGTCCCTTGTAGCTTTATAATCTATGAATCTATACTTCTGGGGAACTGTAAGTGCTATGAAATCTGGTTAAAAGCACCAGTTATGGGCAAGGCAATCAAATATGATTGGGAGAATGCACCCCCCCCCCCCCCCCCCCCATCACTCCTAATAAAGGTCCAGGGTAGGTGGGGGAGCTTTGTGATGCAAACTATAGATGATTTTTTTGCAAATTGAGAAAGAGCGAAAATAAGCTAGGCAATTTCAAGGCTCATACATGAAGTTACTGACAAAGGGGGCAGTAAGAGAACCCTTGTAACACTGTAAGAGACAATTTGATTGTAGCAGATATGCATGTTAAGGAATGACAATAGAAGAAAGGAATGCTGTCAAATTCAGAGAGAACTAGAGCATTCCTGAAATACTACCAAAAAATAAGCAAGCAATAGAATTGTGAATAATCCTGAACCTATCATATCATAAGACAAAATTTCAATATGAATGAATCAAGGAAATAAATGTCAGGTGCAAAATGGCCATTGAATAGCTAGAAGATAATGGAATCATTAGGAATTAGCAGAATGACTTTTTCAGGGAAAAAAAGTTGTTTGTTGTTGATAATAAAATTTTAATTTTCGTACAAAAAAAAAGAAAAATAAACAAAAACTATTTTTGCATGAATCCTGTTTGAGACAAAAAAAAAAAAAAAAATCAAATTATATTGTCTCCCAAAATCTCTTTCAAAATTAATTAGAAATTGTTTGGATAGGGACACTGTCATATGGACTGAAAAGTCACTGAAGGATACTAACAAGGTCTAATGATGCACAACCATGTATCAAGTTGTGGGGGAGCTGTCTGGTAGCACTGAAGAGACTAGTGTTAGTTCCAGAGCTTTTTTTGACAACCTCATTAATGATTTTAAAGTGTGAGTAAACAACAAGTTAATGAAATTCACATATCATACTAAATTGGGAGGTGCTGTAAACACTACTGAAGGCACAAATTAATAAGAAGGGACCAAGCAATATTAGAAACACGGACATATGAGCAAAATGAAATTCAATTTGGAAAAAGGCTATCTAATAAGATATGAAGAAAAATAAGCCAAAACATAGCTATGGAGTAGGAGAGAGAAACCTGGAAAGCATCAATGCTTAAAGAACCATGGAGGTTGTAATGGACAGAAAATTAGGCATGAATCTATACAGTGATCTGGCATTAAGGGAGGCCAATGAGCTCTTGGGCTTCATGCAAAGAGGTGTCAAAGTCTGAGGAAATAATCATCATTCACAGCATAACACTCCTGAAACTAAGCCTGGAATATTTCTCTCAGTCCTGGGCATTGGCTTACTGGGAAAGTAAATGAACAAATGAAATGAATTTCAAAGTGGAACAGCAAAAATGAACAAAAGATGAGGGAGAATATTTTTAGGATGAGAAAGTATAAAACCAAATTCCACTCTGTATACCTTGGCCAAATGACAAAAAAGGGCTGTGAGTACACTGTGTCTGTATAAAGGCTGCACAATCCAAAGGCAAAAAAGGAGGATTTAGGTAGGAACAAAATGGTAGCAATAAATTTAATTGGGAAAATTCATAAAATAAAAAGCTAGAAAACTAGACACCAGGAAAGAATTCTTGGATTTAGTGGAGTTTTTACTTTCTTTTATTTAAAAGAATTATTCTGTGAAAATGGACATTCAGAAAAAAAAATTAAAATTGTATTAAGTTTGCTGTTTTAAATTTCCTAGTGAAACATCCATTTTGGTTAGTCTCTCAGTTGTTGACAACAACTGAATTCCAGTATAATCAGGAGGTAAAGTGGTACACATTGCATTGTCTGGAACATTTTATAAAGAGCTAAATAAATCAACTCTCCATGTTTTAACAATCTGTGCAAGTATTAGCTAAAATCAATAGTTGGGTAGATATATAAAGGATAAAAATAACAGCACAGATGAATAGAGCACTCATTAGCCAGAAATATAGGTGGAGAAAGGCCACACTGTCTAGAGGAGTAGTGAAGGAGAAATGCTGTATTCACTCTTTCACTGTAGCGGTGAGACTAAGAGAAGAAGAACAAAACATTCTCTTCCCATCTGAGAATGCGGAATATCCAAACGACAGCTCCACCCCAGACTGACATATAATATTTGATACTTCATTCACTTCTTCCTTTCTGGAAAGGTTTCTTATTAATGTAAAATTTAGTGGAAAAAAAAAAGAGCTCCTTTTGACTGTATTTGACACTATCCTTGAAGGTTCTATAATGGAAATATATACATTGCTATCAAATTCTAATCTGATAGCCAGAATGAAAGGAAATTTGAGAAGAAATTAAAAAATGAAGGATTTCATTAAAATAAAATATATAAGGAAATGGATTAAGGCCTTTCTCCAAGGAAATTATATTTGAGAAATAAAGGTTTTTCTTGGTCTTCATATTTCTGTACTTTCCTACAGAAGTTTATGAAGGGACACCAGGCAAATATGGGTGACCAAAGAGTCCCATCTCCCTGTAAGATGGAGGGAGAGAGAGATAGGGGATGGAATAAAAACTGTATGTGGAGGCAAATGTGTAACATACTGATGTCAAATAGGGTATTGTTACCTACATTTTGTTTTCTGGTATGACATCCCTTACACGACTTTTCTTAGAAGCACCTTTCACAGATGTCTGGCACTTCACAGAGACTTGCACTGGCTTTTTCTGGTGTCATTATTTTGTTTGCTAGGAATATTGTAAGTTCTTATGAACACTTGTATCTGCTTGCAAGTTTTGTAAAGCTCCTTCAATTCTCATTTCATGGAGATCCTGATCCTCTCTATTCTCCACACTAATCAGCTCTGCAAGTATTTTGTTGTTTATATGTATTATTTTGGGGTCAATCAAAATCATCTAATTTATTATCTTTGATTTGCTAAACTAAATTTGATGTCATTTAAAACGTAATTTGTATACAAGGATCACATCAAAACTAAATGAAACCTGAGATATTGACAGAAATAATTTCTGGCCTGAGTTTATGGTGATATATATGCAATTTCATATGATTGACACATCTTAATTCAAATGCAGAAATCAGTTCAGCTTTTCTTTTTAGTGTGCTAACATGTCTTTGTAACAAATCTTTCCGGGAAATATGGTATAGTCCATGGTATAGTAATTTTCACATGTGAGAAAGGTTACTATTTTGATAAAACCACACTGTGACATTTAACCTTGCACAGAAGGTTACAATGACACTAGAAGATAGTGAAAAATGGCTGAGGAGCAGGACAATGACACTCTGGCATGATATGATTTATTTTTTCCATAATATGCTTTTCAGCTCTTCCTCTTCTATTTCTCATGAGACTAACACATTCATCTGAAGCAGATTAGTTAAGATGCAGTTTCATTTATTCAAAAAGGAAGGGCTAATTGTAAGGGCTGTATGGCAGGTGTAAATGTTGTGAAGAGTGTCTGAGATTGTTTAAAACTCAAATATGTTGTGACAGAAGGAATTCTTTGGAGCAATGTCAAAAGTTACACTGGGACTTGTAGACACACGTGCAACAGGTGTTGAAAGGTGTCTCTTCTGCAGCTGAGCATGACTGTTGGAAATGGAAGGGGTTTTTGACTTTTTCCATTGGTGACAATGGATCAACGTGAGGCAGCCAGGACATTGCAGATGCCACAAGCCTGCCGAGGGTCAGAGGTGAGGCTGTGTCTGTGATTGCCCAGGAGAGCAATGGTTCTTTTCTCCCTCTTCTCTGCATTAGGGTTTTCACAGGAGGCCCATACCTGAGGACACAGAATCTCTGTAGCCTGCACAGTGGTTCACCCACACATCCTCTCTCTCTCTCTCTCTGCCCCTCTTTCCTAAAAGACATACATAGTATTCTCCTAGAGAGGCCCAGCACATGGACAATGAACTGCTCAGAGTATTTATTACTTAACTGCTCTCCTCCAGTTCTCTATGAAGACACAGCAACTAGCTGTAGCCTCTGGGTTTGATTTAACACATGCCATTTCTTAAATCAATACAGCTACTACATAGAGCCTCGATTTTCAGAAACCTAATACCTTGCAGAGATATAAGGAAATGTAACGGGAACTACTTCATGCCTGAACAAACGTAAATCAAAGGTAATAGCTGCGTAATGAAGTGCGTAGACATTCCACAAAAAATGTGGCTCCTAGTCTATAGGCTCATATAGTCAGTAGCCTGCAGCTTTACAGAAAAATGTACCCCTGTTTAAATTATAGGTTCATTAAACTTCTTTAAATCTACATTTTTATGAGCAATAGACAGCTATTCATAAGACAAAAGCAAATAAGGATAATAGAGAGCAAAGACATAGAAAATGGACAAACAGTTCAACCAGTATTTAGATATCAAAAATCCAATGCATAATGATGCCCTAAATTTTACTTTGCTCTTTTTTTACTTTCTGTCTCCTGATTTAAGAGGTGCATTAATCCCATTTTTTTTTCTTTTTTTTTTTTTGAGGGGGTGGGGGCTTTTTTTAAAAAAAATAAATTATTAATATTATTTAAAAAAGAAACCCGAATAAAAGAGGAAAAATTGTTTAGTTCTCATAATCTTGAATTATTATGACTGCAGAGAATAGAGGCTTTTATCAGGATTATGTTTTCATACTGGTGCACAATAATGCAGATTTACTCCTTTATTGAAAAGCTTATAACGTAATAGGTAGATTTGCAAAGGTAAATCGATTTCCCATTTTATTTCTATATGTATTTGAAATGCTTTTCCTGAAAAATACCCTTGTAATTATAGAAATGTCAAAAGTGTAGTAGTTTGCATGTCACTGTAATGGAGAACACAGGTTGCAGGTTAGAAAGGCCTGGGGAACTCAGTCCACAGGCATGAAGGCATGTAGAAGGATGCCACATCTTTATTGCACATTCATGGCAGACTTTGGAAGGAACCATTGACAAACAGCATCCTTTCTTGTGATTAATACAACTGGTGAGCAATCCAGATGGCAGAAAGGCATAAAAAGCATTTTTTAATCTGATTTATTTGCAATTAAAAAATGAAACCAGAAGATCAGATAATCCCACTTCTTCCTGACTCATACAATGCTTTTGTGTCTTCAATGGCTTGTTAAGGAAGGATTTTATGGAAGAAAAGTTAGTGAGCTGATAATAAACTCGAGGGAATGTACATTAGGAGATTTGTGGCCCAAGCTTACATTTGAAAAATAGATGGATGCAATAAAATGGTTGAGTGACAAAGGCATAAAAAACCCCACAGGAGAACAGGAAAAAGAATAATAGGGGAAAATGAAGGGTAAAAATACTGGCATGAATGGCATTACCAATTAATTGCACATCATTTGGAGATTCTCTTTTGTTTCTTACAATCAGAACCTTATTACAGACAAGAGAAGCATATCTTATATGGAAATCCAATGGTTTACTCTTACTTCAGGTAAAGTAATACCAGTTTAGCAGAAGAATTCTTTTACCTTTCTCTTTCCTGGTAGAATGTTAAATTTTCTACTGCCCTACTGGGTCCTAAACTCAACACCTTTACTACAAGGAGAGATGTTTAGAACAAATCTTCAGCATACCAAGTCCTTCACTGAGATGAGATAAGTTTTCTAATAAATCATTAATGCTTACCATATTTTTGCCCCAATCCTACCAATTATTTTGTGATTTTAATACCTTTTCCTATTTTTTTTTTACTGTTTGCTTTGCTCTTTTCCTCCTTTTCCCAAAAACTCACATTATGTCTCTATTAACTGAATGAGGTATATGTTACACGATTTGAATTTTTATTCTTTGTTCTCTTAATTGTCCTGAATACCTATATTGCAAATCTCTGGAGCTTTAAGTGATTTTATGACCATGGCTGAGCTCTTTGTAGACCTATAACCTCTACTGTCATACTGAACATGATAGTAGAGGCTTCTTTTTTCTTGCCATGCATACTTTTTTTTAACATGCATTTTATAATAGGGCCATAAGTATTCATTCTTGCCAGTAATTTTTTCTTACTGTATTGGCATACATAACAATGGATGCATATTAGACCAAATAAAGAAAAATCTAAATCAGAGCAGACAATAGGTCATGGGACAATTGGCAAGCTAAAACTGTTTTCAGGGAGGTTCAGACAATCTTGAATTCTGTGGTTCTACTTGGTACCAAGCCATTACAGGTCACGGCACTGTCGTGTTTACTGGCAGTGGGAAAACATGCTGTGGTGGGAAAACAGACAAGTAACCAGAGACTAAAATGTGAGGTAGTAATATGTCAGGTAAATAGGAAAACAATGTTGACAGCTATGGTGAAGAGATTACACTAATTATTGAGTCCATATCTTTACCTTTTTTGTTAAAAAACCAAAATCGTCCTGGCATTAAGCGAAATAAACTGAATATTCAAGCAATAACTCTACAATAAAAATGCTTTTGAAAGATATTTGTACAATTCTGTAACAAAACACTGAGAGAGGAAAACACATCAATCAATTAATATTGGTTTCATTTTATTTGTCCTTTACCTATGTTAAGTATATAAAATAACAATCTTATAGCACAGTTCTTTCTTTTACAGAAGAGACTATAACTTCTAGTTTTCAAAGTTAAATTCTCAAAGAGAGACATTCCTGCTCTTAATACTACAACAGCTTGAGGTGGTTCTTCCGAACACTTTAGCACTGCATTCCTATTCCCACACCACAAAAGGATTAAATTCTTGTAATTTCAGTTCAGCAACTGCATTCTTGATGTATATATTTAGGACATCTAGAGCTTTTGGCATGCACGACAGTTTTGAGCCATCTTGTGAATTTGCAAATTCACTTGAGGTTTCAAGTGAAATTACAAATACTGCATGAGGTTTCTTTCCAAATCTATGTCTTTAGAAAATTGAACATTGAAGTTTACTAGATTAAAGCTGTTAAAATATATTGACCCAACCTTTCCAAAATATCATGAAAAAAAAAACCAACAAGGTGATACGGGTTTTTCTCTGAAATGGAATAATTTTTTACTTGATTGGAAGAGGAAAAAAGTTAACAAATGACTGTCTGTGAAGAAAATGTGAGGAAAACCATTCTAAGAGGAGTAGGCTATTTTTGTTTCTAATTTTTTTTCAAAATCAAGTAATTTTGAGTTCCCTGCTGTATGCAGAAAAGCATATGTATTGATACCAATTTGTGTGGATGTATGCCTTTGAAATATGCATCAAAGTTAAATGATTTTGCCTCTAAATATACTGACCAAATAATGACAAAGGAAAAACTAACAATTTGGAACAGTGTATTTTACATCAAACCCACCCTCGCTGTTTACATATACCTGCAGGATCACCTTAATTATGTCAATATAATTTTCCCCTCAAAAAAGTAAAAAACTATTAATTTCCCTTAAAGCAAAATGAAAACTCAAATGATTGGGAAGAAAAATGTATGTGGGTCCCAAAACAACTATAGGCAAAGGATGATGTGCCACTATGTGTCAGGATTTAGTATCATCCTTGACTTTCTAATTTTTTAAAATATTAAGCCTGATATGGCCGATGACTAAATTTCAGCATAGAGTTTATAATTTACATTCTCATAATGGGTAGAGAATCTATAAAAGCAATACTCTGATTTGCCTTCTTTTTCCTGCTGAGACAAAATGCAGTGGCATACTCTTAAGCAAACACAGAGCTGGGACTTCATGCAAAATATTTGCCAATCTTAGATGATAGGTGCTAAATAAATATTATTGCTATTATTACTGTCTGTGGAGAGCAGCACTATAAGCTCTTTTTGGAAGGCTTACTTAATGGAAAATCTTCATAATTTCCATAGAAAATATTATGCTAGAAATTGGTATAGCCTTTATAACTTTATAGGAGCTATAAAATGTGATGGTTCCAATATTAAACTGCAGTGAAAAGTAATGTAAACAGGATAAAAAGGATACAGGAAAAAATATACTTATTAATGAAACAAAAAGTCTTCAGGGAAGAAATCCATATTAAACGTTGGATACCAATTAGAGACCAAGCGCTTTTCAAACGTTGCTTTTAAATATTCCCAAAGTTGAAAGTAGATTGCAAATGTTGAATTGTGATGGACTTTCACTTTTTTTATTTTAAGCATGACAGTTTTTTGAGACATAACTACACTAAATATACATTCCAGCAAGATAAGAGCTTTTAAGAGTGTATTTTTCAGAAAGTAATAGCAGGTTGCAGAGATGAGCTAGGACAGTAATTAATGGGTGATTGGTCATGAGTTTGCAGCCTCTTTTGCCAAATCTCATCCCACTCACCCTCTACCAATGCTTGCTGCTGCTCACAAAATGCCCATCTGTGTTCTGTGTTTCACCAAATTAGGGATGAGGGCTGAAAATGAAAGGCTAGATAAGCTTTGAAGTTTACTACTATCTTCTCTGTTTTAAAAAAACCAGGCTTTCTGTTTGTTTCAGATTGTTCCTACCCCACTATATTCTATAGATATCTGTCAATTATATCAGGCACTCTCACCATCTTCCTTTCTTTATAGAACATGAATTAAAAAGAAAAATCTGTACATCTAAAATCCAATCTGTATCTTCTATATCACTGTAATAATTCAAAAAAATAGAAGCTTTTTGATCAGCCACAAGAGCAGCTTGTAATGCTCTGCTCAATTTCCTATCACTAATATTTCATTTCCATCTTGCACCACTGAGGTATATTATGGTCTTGTTTCCTTAAGGGAAATGAAAAATAGCATTAGAAGCATTTCAAGTGATTTAGTCATGAGCCACAAACAAACAGGATAAATCCTTCTTCAAAGTAGTTTTCCTAATACTTCTTTTCTTTTTTGTTTAGCTTTAAAATTAAAATATATTTGGACTAGAAATATCTATTATTATAGGTTAAGGTCTATTTTGTTCTGTAAATTAGTTAGAAAATACTAAAACACATCTTCTTGATTAATGTTACAGTATCTGTCAAAGTAGCCTCTCTTACAGGTCCAAGTATAATGTAGCAAGCCTCCCCAAAATATTTCAAATCATTTAAATGAAAAGGATGTAAGATTAAACTAACCTACAATAGTTAATTGTAACAATATATGTATAATTTTGTCACATGTTTCTCCTTAAATCTTGACTGATCTAATCTCTCAAGTATTGAGAAAGTTGAGAAATTATCAAGTCATGGTGCAATGTGGCTGTCCTGATGTACAAAATGGCTTTCCTTGTATCTGCATTTACAACTGAAATTGTTAATAAGTATTCAAGTACTAATGCAAAGAATCCCATGGATTACATTTTACATTCCTTTACATCCAAATGCTGAAGAGCTATTAAAAATCTCATCTTATCTACTGCAAATATGGTCTTTTTGCAATTTACCTGATCTTTACTTTACAAGAAGGCAGAGCAAATAAAAGAGTCAGATTTTTTATCAATACTTGTAATAATTCTTTGGGCTAGAGTTTGCCATAAATTTGGGGTTTAAAATATGTATGGTAAAACACAACTTCATATCAGTAATTCTGGTTTAAAATCACATGACTGTGAGTTTAGTAGAATTCAAGTATCCTATTCATAAATATTGCATTTAGACAAAAGGGAAGGGAAACTACTTTTTACATATTTTAATATATCCCATTTATTAATATTCCTGCTTTTAATTTTCCAGCTATAAGTTCAATAAAATATGTATCCTGTTCATTGTCAAATATGCTCTTTTTCTATATTTATTTTTTCAAGATACTATATTATTTGCTAGGTTTGGTGGCCTATTTTACATTGTTCCAAAGACTGATAAACCCATTCCTGTAATTCAGACATTCTTTTTATGTTTTGATATTGATATATATCAGGGAACAAAATTACTGAAGTACGATACTGTCACATCAATCTTCAGATGTTGATTTACATTTCAAAAGATAAACAAAAGTAGGAGAATGAAAAGGTAAAGTCATGGAAAAATTTTGATATTGAATATTTCAAAATGTCTGATGTGGTCAGTTTCTGTGATATGTATCATAAACAAGTAAACAAGTCTAGGCTTCCTTCAGAAAATTTTTGCCACTAACCCTATGATATTTAGTATTGTGGTACATATTTTGATAACTGGTAAAGAAACTAGAGAAAAGTGTTTAGAATTTTGTAAGGGTTTAGACTGACATTAATTGCTAGTCCGAGCAGAGCCTGAATACTATTGCAGATTAAATGCAGGTTATTATGTATGCTTAATGTATCTCTTTGGGATGAAAGGGTACAGTTGCTCTGCAGCATTGACTCTCATGATCTTTTTGGGAGCTATTTTATTTATTTCTCTGACAAGAGGGAGAAAGGACAAATAAAAAAGTCCTGTTGGATTTCACTAGGTGCAGAATCAAGGTCTTTTGCATGCATTGCAAACTTACTATTAATCCATTTGTACAGAAAACCAGGGTGGAGGATAATGAACAAGGAAATTCTGAGAAGAAAAGGACTTCTCTTTTTTTCATCAGTCTTGCTCTATCTGAGCGTCTTTTGACCTGCCCACTTCATTTTACTTGGCCTAGTTGCAGCAGCAATTTGTCCAACTGACCAATGTCAATTTTTAATTTACTTTTGTTTATTTTTGTGTATTTAACAGCCACAGTTTTATACAGATAGCAGTAACAGAAGGTTGTTGTAGGTGAAATGATAACTTTACCACCCACAGTCATGTAGTGTAGAGATGCATGGTGCTGATAGCCTTGAGACAATTGAGGGTATGGCGTGTTTGAGTAAAGGCATGAGGTGATAAGAGATGTGACATAGACTTGACACTGGAGACCTCTGGACTCACTAGCAGTAAGTAGAAAAAAAACCCCAAAAACTCCACTCAAGAGAAGAATAGATCTGGACATAACTGGTTCTAGGAGTGAGAAATAGAACAAAGAAATAATTCTATCATATATAGAAGGATACCATAAATAGTAAATTTCAATGTCTAGACCTGTGCACCTGTGAAGAAAGAGTAGTTTGCATGTTAGCAAACTTATATAAATGAACCAAAGTTGAAACAGGAAGAAAATAAGAGGAAAAATCATTAGCAAAAAAATCATATTTCTCCTGGCTAAGGACTGCAGATGTGTTGAAATTTTAATTGAATTATTGATAGTATTTTAACATTTTATTTACCTAAATAGTCTAAATGCATTGTTATTCTTTGTTTTACTGTAATAATTAGATTTAGACTAATGATGATTCCTTAACTACACTATTAAGGTTTTAATTATGCTAACAAGAAAATTTTGGCTTTATTTTTATATATAACATTAACTTATTTTCCCCATAAACATATTCTTAGTTTAACTAAGATTCCGAAAACTCCAACATATAGAAAAAACAGAGAAATTTAAAACACATGGTGAACAAACAGTTCTTTAGATAACAGGAATATTTCTCCAAAATGGCAATGAGCAGGAAATATTACCAGAAGCATATTGTCCTAGAGGTAGCCAGGCAGTTGAGCTGTGGGAGAAAAGGGAATATTGTCAGTACATTGCAATTAATTTGTAGTTACAGGAGCTATACCATTATCTGTAAACAGCAAAGTGGAGAAAACAGTGTCTTATTTAAGCATGAACCCAATTAATCAAAACCTTTATCATCTCCTTTTCAGCAAAATACAAATTAAGAGATTAGCAACAATTGGATAAAATTCTGCTTGAGGCTAGTAACACAACACTGACTGGTTGCAGACAGCTCCTTTTGACAATGACAAAAGTGTTAACAAGTTATGCCTGAAACACAGGGGCTAATGAGTCTTCCTAGGATTTTCCAAACAATTTTGGCTAAGCCAAAGAGAGAAATTAGAACCGAATGATGGAAATTCTAACCAAACAGGGGTTTTGAAATCTAAACAAATTTCATATTTTGTGTTATGAAGAGTCCTGGCAAAAGAATCTACAACAACCATACAAATATTTAATCTGCTTGAAGATTGCTCTTTCATTCAAGTTCTGTTTTGTGTATCTTTGCCAATAGTCCAAATTGTGATTTTCTTCTGTATTATAACTGTGCTTTCCATGGTCTTTATATTTTTATCTACTAATAAGGTCAGGGTTAAGAAGGTTGATACATTTCACCTGCAATTTGTTTTTTGAGAAACTACAAATTATTACCATTCAGAAAAAGGCAACAACACCTCGCTCTGCAAAATATCTAAATGTAATGAAGAATATGCAATTTTTTTTTCTTTCATAAGCCTAAATAAGAAAAATTATATGACATTATAATAGTTTCATGCATTATCTCATTTTAAGTTAACCGTAATTCCAGATATCACACTATTTATTAAATATTAAAAATATGCTGCACGATAGGCTTCATATTCCCATATTATAAAAATAATATGTGGCATCCAAATATAAAGAATATTTTTTATTACTTTTCCATCTATAATTTAGCTTATGTGTTGAGATATTTTACGGGAGCTACACATCAACAACTTCTTTTTTCCTTGATATATTGCCGCTATTATTTATTTATTTACTCATTCATTCATTCATTCATTCATTCATTCATTCATTCATTCATTTGTCAAGTAAAACGTTTTTCTTTTTGGAACAATATTATGTTTATAATATAATAACCCTTATTAATTCTGGCAAAGAAAATGTCCCTTATTGAAACATACAGAATACTCAAGCCCATGCCACTTAAACTGAGGCAAAGGGAATCAGTGAAAAGAAAGGTAGTGGAAAGAAGAGAGATCCAGAATAAAAAGAGTCCTGTGGTACAGAGGAATTGGGTGGTTGTTCCAGGAACAGAGGTTAATTCAGAAGAAAAGAGGAAAAAAGAGGAAGAGAAGGAAACTCCTTGCATACAGATCCTTTTGCTCCAGTACAGCTCAGAGTTTGCAAATCTTAAGCCTGTTTTCTAAAATTAATCTGAAGACATCTATATATCCTGTACAGGATTACGCTGTTCTGCTAAAGTTCTGGGTTTTTTTCACCAAGAATTGGAGAAAAGGTAAATTCAGATAAGTTTATTTGAAATTCAGACATTAAGACAGGTTTCAGCCCAAGTTCTTAAGTGATTTAAATTTTTATGTGCTTATGTGTCAAACAAAAGACATAAACATCTAAAATAAATGTATCTGTGTATACCCTCTGCTTTAGCACTAAACGAAAATATAGTTGTTTGAGTGGATTTTGGATAAAATTTTATATGAGGTAATCATAATACGCATGAAGAAGGAACACATCCTGTGGTTTGAAGTACAGTAATCACCAGGACCGGGACACTGCTAAAACACTGACCACTTCCCCCTAAATATAAAAAAAACCCAAACATAACCAACAGCATGAATACATAACAGCAGTTATGATATCCAAGTCTTTTAGATATACCTAAAGCATGCAAAAATACACTGATTCCCCTGAAAATATGTATCAGAAACATCCATTTTATTCAATGTTCTCTCAATGACGTAACTTTGACTTGTTTTCTCAGAATGCTAGCCCCTTTGGTTACTGAAAAGCACAAGACAATATGACCATATACAGATCATCTACAGAATTAGAGCTAAAGTTTAGACAGTCAGCAAACCCGAAATTTGACTCATATAGGACATGAAGAGTCTTAGCCAGTACTGTCCATATTGTCTTGAAGTTGCTGCAAACAAATACAGATTTTTTTCCACAGGAAAGTTTCTAGAAGAATTTAGAAAGGAAGATGAGTGGCTTTAGAAGCTATACTTCTATAGCCACACATTATATAAGCTTTGTTCAAGACAAGGAGGATTCATAATTGGGAAACCAATTGCCCTCTAAAATGCAAAGAGTGGGGTTGATAAATGTAGATAAATTCTATTAAAACCATGACAGAATATAATGAAACTACTTAAGATTTCAGAAAACTTTTCTTTTAGTCTCAGCTTCTGAACTGTGTCATACATTTGGAGCAAAATAGTTCACACCCCCTATTTTTAGAATGAGTACAATGTAAATATTAAAACATGTTAGTATGCATTTAAATTATTTTGCCTTAAACAATTGATATAGATAAAAGTTTTGGCAGTCTTCTACTTTATTCAGTGTTGGATTACTTAATAATCTTTTTGTGCACTACACTGAAGATGTACAGACATCTAGGCACAACATTTGCCATCCTGGCAGAATTCAAATTTCACTTCCATATTCAGCTTTGTACCAAGATTTTCCATGGTCATAAGCCATTATCTCCAATGGAAATAATAGCTTATGAGATTGCAAGCTGCTTCACCATTATACCTCATGATTTTAAGAGTTTCAAAATGAATCCTACAGTGTTCTTAATACATGTGCACTTTCATGCATAGTTGAAAATGAAGAAATATCTCTAATTTCAGAGAGTACATCTTGTATTTTGCATAATGATTGTGAACATAGTACATCGCATAAATGAAGGAAAATAGCTTTTAATGCAGTGTTCTGTCAGAAGAAAATAATAAATCAACAACATATGAACTCTAGGTCCATTTGAAGTGTATTTAGAGCCCTCATTAACCTACAGAGGCCAGTTTGAATAGAAGCCATTTAATGAAGACACAGAGGGGATTTTTAATAATTTATTATGATGGAAGAAATGGAAACAATTTAGAAATGCAAGAGATTACCCAAATGGTAATGAAGTCCAAAAGTGGTGACGTAGTCATCTGAATCAGGCAACAAAGATAGTATGCACCTGCTTTGGGTTTGTAGCCCAAGAGTAGGAAGTAGTAATTTCCTATGTGTTGGCAAGATCCACTTGTTTTCATTTTCTGTTTGCTTTTTGACAGCTAATTTAATGGAAAGCCTCCTCAGTAGAGAGTATAGGATTTAAATGTGTCTCTTCTGTAGTAAAACAAGCTATTACAGGCTAGATGCCACACATTTATATTTAAATTGACAGAAATACCTGCAAGATAAAGACAGTATGATTTTGTGTAACCCCACTGCAAGATTACACAAGAAGGTGAGTATTTCTTCTCAGTATATTTTAGTGTGTAAAAACATCTATACATTGAATGAGTAGTGAAAGAGCTTTTGAAAAGCTCCATATGGTATACATTGTCCTGATACACTAAAATGCTGTTTAAAGATCTTTGCAGACAACAGGACTCTTTAAACCCTGAAGACATCTCTGTGGATGCTCATGCGGGATAGAGTGGAATCCATTCTGACAGGCATGAAAGGAGGGGGGCTAGCTCAGACCAACACTGCTCTGAGTTGAGAGAGAAGTGTCCCTGTCTTTAAGTGCCCCCAGTTGAGTAACAGCAGTTTCATACTCGATACGCTGCACCAGTGTTCACTGAAGAGACTGGGCTCCTTTCAAAGTGTCTGCTGCCACTAGACATTTGTGGTGCAGTCATGGTATCGTGCAAAAAGAGAAAAGTAATTTCAGAAGCTGAATCTCTTCTGTTCCATCCAAGAGCCCTGAGAGTAATTGACATTTCTTCCTTTTCTTCCTTCATCTTCAATGAAGTCAGAATTCTTTGTTTGCTTTGGTGATAAAATTTCTGCAAAAGTGCTTGTGAGTGTCTTTAATTTCTGTGTCCAGAACACCCCATAGTAGTTCCTGTGTTATAGCCCTCTGGGAGGTAAAGTTTTGAAGTTCATGTCCTATGTGCCCAATGGGGCAAATAAGTCTGACTTGGCTTCTTCTGAAATGGTACAATCACATTGTAAAAAGGTGCCGCTGTGACCTGCTATATTTTAATGGAAGAGAATGAACTCTGCTCCACTTATGAAAGCAAAGACGAAGATGCCACACATTCAGAGACACTTTAGCTTATGGAGCTGCTTTCCATGGAATTTTCAGTTAGGTAGGTGAAAGAAAGGATAAAAGACATAACTTCATCTTTTTCTTTTTGTTATTTATCTGTTGCATACTACAGGGACAGATTTTACATGACCAGCATGCTTTTTTCACTGTTCTTCTTTATATACATGTAAAGGTCAAAGGTACCTAGGATAGGATCTGTTCTGAAGGATGGAGGTTCATCTTTTAGCATCAAAGTACTAAGCTTTTTACTAACAGAAAAGTGAACTCCTTAATAAAGTTTTGATGCTGGGTGTTTTGTAGAGAAAGAATAAAGACCGTGTAAGTAACAATGTAATTAATGTCACTTGCCCAGTTACATTGAAGTTTTCCAACCAACTTTCATTCAGTTATAGAATTTGCTTTATATATTTAATTTATAATTTAATTTATTATCAGAAATTTAGTGGGTGAACACAAATTTTTGAAGCTTTAAGTACTGTTTTATTTGTCGCCATTGTAAATTGCCCCCAAAAGTGTTTCATGCCAGCAGAAAAGATTATGTTTGGTTCATGCAAGATTTGTTTCAGTTTTTGAACATGTCTGTGCATGGCTTACAGTCACCAATCAAATGGACAAAGATATTGCAGTTTAGAAGATATGGTTTAGAGACTCAGTGCCCTATTTAACTTAATTTACATTTATCTATGCATTGAAATTACTGAAACTGACATATTCAAATATTTTTGGTAATTGATGGAATAAATGAACCAAAGAAGCTAGAAAAGAACAAGAAAAAGTTATAGTTCAGGAACTGAATTTTTTGATAATATTCAGCATGACAAAGTTTTAGTTCATTCAGCCATACTTATGTGAAACATTCAGTACTACAGGAGCCCAGCAGGTTTGAGAAAATGTTCTGTCTCTCCATGGCTGAATATTTATTAGAAAGTTGGTGATACTGATCTCAATCCCGAGAGGTAGCACCTCATTAAATAGTTCAGTATTCTAAGCTGTAGCCAAAAATGATATGCATTGCCAATAAGCTTGAATATTGACCTGAGTATTCAAATATAAAAGATTTAAAATTAGAGAATTTAAACATCCACTGAAATAGGTGCTTGAATAGATACTAAGTGTTGCTAATCAATACAATTCATTCGGTTGTGCAAATACATATGAAATGGTCTAGTTAGTGCAAAACATTTCTCATGGGAAAAAATTCTGAAGTAGTCATTTATCAAGTCACTCTGATTAAATCCTGGCTCTAGGAAATAGTGCCATATGAGCTGGGATTTAGACAATCAGACAGAGATGAAATCCATATTACAACTTTCCAAACAATCATCTGGATGATAATGCAAAGTTTTGCCTGAAGGAAGAACAGAAAAAATTGATGACGTGGTATTTCCATGGATATTCATGCTCTAATGAGAAGAACAGCACCTGAACTACAACCCTTTATTTTATTGATATTATATTATGAATTTATGTGACACCACCATCAGCATAAAATAAAATTTTTAAAAATACATTAAAAAATATAGGTTAGATGCTATTATTTTTTTGAATATCAGGTCTTGCTTTTAGATACCCCTATGTGTAAAAATCTGTCCCATAGTAGAGATTCTGTCTGGCCTTTACCTTGGCACATAATCATGACTGGTCTGTAAATTTAAAATCACCTCATGTTTTTATTTCTTATTTTTGTGCAGTAAAGTGAAACCATCCTCTAAGTGATAGACTAAATAGATTACCTCTGCCTTTAAATGCTTAGAAGTGTCTGGTTTCCTTGTTTCCGTACTATGAGAAAATGTTTGAAGTGAAACCTCAAGGAAAATGTTGACTAGATAATAAATTTCTCCTCCTTGAAAATTTCTGTGAATGTTCAAAGTCTCCAGAACCTTTGATTTTAGAAAACAACCACCTGTTGCTCTTTTGATATAAAAGATCAAAAGTAATTAGTGTGAATTTTAGGAAGTCTAGGAACCTATTAGAATATTCCCATTTTCTGTTGTGTTCCCTTTGAGACTTTCATACTCTAAAGTTCCCACTGTAGAATAGTTTCTTCAAGGGGGCATTTTTAGAGATTGAATTGCTGATTTGATTCTAGCTTTTATTGAGCAAACTGAACAGTTACTGCAACATGATATACAGAGGATATTGTCTTTCAGACTGACTTTTGCATATTTTCCATATAAAGTTCCCATAACTCTTTTCTTATTGCTAAAACCTGAAGATCATTAGTAAATTCTCATCTCTTAATATCAAAGTAGTTTAATGGACTAAAAGAGATGACTACCAAATTAAACTAGTGTATGCTTTACATTCATGTTCAACTCATGAAAAATCTAGCAAAAAATTAGATAATTCTACTCTGTCATTTTGTTTTTTAAAAATAATTATTGCTTTTAAATGTAAATGGAATATAGATCACCTAAACAATGATGAAATAAGCATTGATTTGTCAGTTCAGTGTTATAAGTTTTTAATTTATAAATCTTCAGTGAAGAGATTGATTATTGTTGTCAATATTTTATATTACACAGTTACAAGGAGTGGTTCCTAACTAGTATAAGGGAAGAAAACGTTGTATCTCAGAGCCATATGACCACTCACAACTTGCATATGATAATGTTTTAAGGAAGATTTCACAGGAATAAAGTCAGTATCACAGAACTGTTATAAGGATGTGAGTCTAAGACACTTACTAACTTTAAATTCATATGTCTGATTCCATTAAAGAAAGAAACTTTGGAAGCCAATAGGACTACATATCATATTTTGCAACAAACTTTTCAGTTATTGTTACAAAGAGATGCATATCTGTCAAAAAAAACACATTTATTTAGGAAACACTTTAACAGCTTTCACAGCTTTGCATAAATACTATTAAATTTGTTCATAATTATCTTTATTTTGTGGGTAAGCCTCATAATTAGGCAATTGATAATCATTTTCATATTGCTTTTGAGAAGTATCTAGAAAAGGTAAAAATGCAATGAATATTTATTTTTTCTTTTTCCTCTCAAGAAAGAGATACTACTAATCACTAGCCCAAAAAATGAAAAAGCCAGCATAGAACTGTGTAGAATTTTTTTAAAGCATGCAGAAACACATATTTACTGTAGTCATGCATCTTCATGGCTTGTATTCAAACAGGCAGGTGAAGATCAGGAGAGGGAATAGGGCAAAAATCAGATGTCTTAATATTGAATGATTCAAAATGGTTTATGAAGTGGTTCAATTTCTCTGACTGGTACAGTAAAAAAAAATGTATATTTGAGGTAAGGGTGAAGACAGTTCAGTTCACATATGTTCCACTAAAATACAAAGGACTGTTAAAATAAAATTGTTTTAAGGAAGTAACCACAGTATCGGTCTAGTAAAACTATATTTTAAACAGTTCCGATACTTTCAGACATCCAAAGCAGATTGCTTTTTAAATTATTTTCTAATAAAAAAAAATCTTCAGTCTGATTTTTGAATCAAATCATTCTTTTTAGAAGAATATGCAAAAATCTCTAAAGTATCAGAACTGAAACATATTAAGCAATACCAGCCATGTTTTGGAAGAACAGGAGAAAAAATACACTGATTTTTATACAAGATACCAGTAAATTGGACAGATTTCTCTTTTAGCTAATGACCTATCACTAACTACACTTTTTTCCTTCATGTGTTAATTTTATGTAAGCAGAAAAGACAACTTCAGAGCTCTTTACACATAAGTATGTTCGAATCCATTGAGCACTTTTTTATGTTGATAAAAATATGACCTGAAATGAAGTGGATTTAGAAACCTTATTACAAAGAAAAAATACTTCAGAAATTAAAAGCTGGTACATTTTCACAGAGACACTCTGTTTATTTCAAATGCCAGTTTTTATCTTGACTATTAGGTGGAAGGGCCCTATGCTTTGAAGACTCTTAGTTAAAGTGGACTAAAAAAATCAATTTTTTACTGCATTGTCCTTACTGAATAAACTAAGAACTATTTCTAGTAACTGTGTTTGATAAAAATCGTAGTTTTAGTGAAAAGAATGACCATGAGAATGTTTGCTGATTTTAATGTGAGAATTGAATAATACCACTTGAGAACTGTCAGTATTGGGAAGACATATATTTTTCCTACATAGTGATTTAGTATTTTTTTCAAATGTTGGAACAATTCCATTAGGTTTGTGTTTGCATATCCATATCTACAATAATGAATTGCCATAGGTAGAAATACAAAGTCTGATCATGCTCCCTGGGTTCTGAGAATTGTACAATGCTGGGGATGATGCTCACTGAGCACCTAGCAATTATTAATAGTATTACATGGCAATAATATTTGAGATATAGGAGAGCCGTGAAGGAGAGCCACCTGTGGAAATTACACTGGACTCTGTCACAAAGAGGCAACTAAACTAATACCTTCTCTAGAGCAGGCTTTGTTCTCCTAATTTGCTTTTAAATTCTCATATTTTGATGACTGCCAAACTTTTTTATAAACTAGGTTAAGATGAATTGCTGGCCTGCAAAATATTCTAACTGTTTAGAATGTTTTCTTACACTGAATTTGCAGAATACATTTGAGGCAAAATTTTGCTGTGCATTGAAAGGAAATGGCAACTGCTATGACAAGGTAAGATGGGACAGGACACATGGATGCAAGTTCCAAATCCCATTTACAGTCATAAAAATAGAAAGCCAACCTGAGATGTTCTGGATATTTTTACAGTATTTTTGGTTGTTAAATAGTTTTTTTTGATAGCTGTACTCTCTTCCCAGACAGTCTTTGAACCTCCATTTGCTGGTTTATAGATGTCATGAAGGACAAATCATCTTATAGTCCTTAGTCTTATAAATTGCCCTTTAATATCTCTTTAGTAGGATTTATGTGATTAATCTTGCTCAGAATGATGACTATAATTAGTGGGGAAAGAAATTAAACAAGGCTATTCCTCTTGATAAAAGATTTAAAAATGAACAATTTCAAGCACAGGAAAACCCATCCTATTTCTTTCTCTGTGTCTCTCTCCACCCCCAAAACCCATCCAGGGTCTTTTTATGCAATGCTTTTGACACTAAAACTTTAAGTATTTTAAAGAGGGACTTGGCCTCCATGAGAGAGGAGAATGATACAGCTACAAATTCTACTTTTTAGCTTGGCCAAGAAAATTTTCTTAATTAGTTCATACTTATTTCTTCTGAAATAAGGAAATGTACTTTTTGACTTCTGTCTCTATGTTCAGAGATTGTTAGAGATTAGCTGTAGGAATGGCTTTCATAATTTATAAAACTCAAGTTGCTTCAGAATTTCTTTTACTCTTAGGAAATTAAGTTTATTTCCAGAATTTCTTTAGAACTTTTAGTGCTGAAACTAAGCCTTTGATAGTCCTGAATCCAAAAGTGCATTTCCAGTGTCATATTTTTCAGACCAATTAACACATTCAGTACTTCAGGCAGCTTGTTGTCTTGGTTTTTTTCAAGAAAACCTACTTTGGACTATAGATTTTTGTTTGCAGAACATCTTAGTATTTCTAAACATGAAAATAGTACTTAGGTTAGTTGTTCAAAAATACTTGTAAAAATTAGCTAACCAATAAAAGTCTTTACATTTTTGACTACAGTGGAATAAATGTGAGATTCAGCAGTCTGGTGTTTGTTTCAAATCTGGCAAAAAAAAAGGCCCAAGAATCTAATCAGTCCTACCTTTATTTTTGTTCTACAGGATTCAAGATTTTTTTCATCTGTTTGACTAAAAATTGGCACTCAGGAAATAAGGTAGATAGAAAAATTGTAACTTCCATGCAATGATGTAATTCTTGTTTATATGCTGCTAAAAAGATTGTTAATAACAGCATCAAAGGTTCTAAGAAAATGTTACATTAAAAGTAGTTTCCAATACAAATTGATGACTGGTAATGGCACTGTCAATCAAGCTATTCCAGGTCTGTTGCTCAGATATTCAGTTCTACTTACAGGTTTTACACCTGTCTTAAGTTCAGATATTATTCAAAATCTTCTATATACCAAACTCAGGTTTGGACTACTCTCCTCATCATTTCTCCAGAATAATTTTGTAGATTCTGTTTTCTAATATTGGTGAGCATATATAAAATATTTATGAAAAACTGTATCTGAAATTTTTACAGTACATCTGGTAACGTAAAATAATTCACCATACACAAAACATTTCTAAATTATATTAATATTTTCACTACCAAACAACCCAAAAAGATGTCACTCACAAAAGACATGAGAATGTTTGAAATTGGGACAATAAGTGCTGAACAGATTATAGACAAATTTCATTAAAACAAAAGTGCAGTACTTGTTGCATTCAAAAATGTAGACACTGAAATTAGGACAAGCATTCTAGTTCTCAGTCCCAGAATTAACCACAGGCCTGACCATGATTATTTTGGGGTTTTTACTCATGTTGGCTCCTCTGAAAGCCATGGAAAAAACTCTCCTTTCTTCAAAAGGAGACAATACTGAACTAGTGAATAATAGAAAAAGCCTTAATAATGATGAAAATGGAAATACTTATTAGGAAAGGTTTTCTAGCCTGTACATTACTGGAAGAGAATGGAGAGAGGACTTGGTCCCTGAATCTCAGGATTCTTAGACACTGCATTTTGTGTATTTGTTCATCGTTAAAAGTTTAAGTATGAGGCAAATTTTAGCCTGTATTTGTCTAGAAATCTGTTTCAAATAATAGACCTAAGGCATACAGGAAAAGTTGGTCAAAATATTGTGTGATTCTTCAGTTTTGTCAAATGCATATAAGAAGGAAATTGCATACAATTTTCCAGTTTTTCTATGATTATTTTTATTTAAGAGTAGTCAACTCCTTAATGTAGCTCTTCTTGTAAGGTTTATTGGGCACTAAATTGACCAGGAATAAGAATCTTCCAGTTTGCAATCCAGTAAGGAACCAAAGCTAGAAATAATTTGTTGTGATCAAGAACAATAAAAAAATCCATCCAAAATGGATTTTCTCTGCCCTACATATGCTTTAAGATGTCCCAAGTAAATTAAAAGATCACTCAATGCCAATACAAAATGAAAAGTGTGGAGCTTTCATATGTCTATTTTGATCTCACAAAGCTATTATTTTTCCAAGTGTGAATTATTGAAGCATCCACCTATGGTTCTAATTTTCCTCACTTTCCTGGTGGATGAGTGGGGGGTATAGACATACAAAGAAAGAAATATGACAGATACATGGGAATCAATACAGACATTTTTATTTATACCATAAAAAGCTACTTTGGTTCCCATTTCTTTCACAACAGTTGGGATGAAAAGATTAATAAAGGAGATGGAAATCTTTGCAAAGTCCTAAAAAACCATGTCCTTCTTAACTCCAGTGTAGCATCTTTAATGCAGGCATGGCAATCCAGGACGTGCATTACCATACACTTAAGTTTTGCAATCTGTTTTCACAAATCAATTTTACACAGCTTGAGAATATGGGCAAGTTTGTATTTGTGCTATAGAGGTTTCAGAGGGGAAAAGAATGAAAACAGTGTTGTAGCTGCAAACAAATCAATCGGACTGTATTAAAACTAAACCCATGATGTCAAAGATGAATGTAGAGACAGAAACAGGGACAGAGATTACCATGGGGTCTAGACACATACAGTGATTAATCATCACACACATCTGGAAAAGGAAAGCATAAGATGAAAGAATTTTTTTCTTTGTCTAGATAGTTTAGAAAGAAAGAAAATTATATTATGTTCTCCATGGATGAAGGAAAAGATGAAATAGATATTAACTGTCCTCCACTTCCACCAAACTGAAAATCTGTCTTTCAGCCATATCTCTTATTATTTGGAAACAATACCATAGCTCATTTTTAAACTCAGTACATAACTATATCTCTTTTTCAAAGATACCTTTCAATTTTAAAAACATATTAAACAATTATATTGAGTGTAATTTAGCAAAAAAACAATTTAATTAAATTCATCAAATTTGAATACAGGAAAGAGATGCTATACAGGGATTTTTTTGTATTTTTTTCTTTTTGATGGGTTTTGCAATTACAGTCTAAAACTTATTCAGATGTAAGTATCACTGAATGCAATTCTAATTACTGAGAACATGACTCTGGCTACACAGGATAAGATAAAATAAAAAGTCTATTTAGAGGTTTTTTTTCCACATGCACAGAATACTGAGACAGCACTATAGTGCTCAGACACTAGCTGACAAATTTTTCAGCTTTGGAGACAAATTTTACCTTCATATAGAGGCCAATAAAACAAATATATTTGTTGTGCCATATGATAAATAGCACCTATTAGTATAAAAAAATAATTCTGCAGAAATAGCTGTGAGGATTAGGTCATAGAAACATCTGCATGTCAGCTGGGAACAATACACTAGATTTATTTAGGATTACTTGATAGTTCCTAGGTTCATGGAGTGGGAAGAGGAGGAGAAATTTACCTGATTTTTTTTTTCTTTTGGCATCTGTATAAACTTCCCAAATCTCATTTTATTCTGGTTTTGCCACAACAAGTGGCAACAAGTGCCTCACTCATTTCTTGTTCGTGCGTATAATTGAACATTCAGTACTACGTTCAGTATGTGCCAAGAGCAGAAAAATTTTTCAGTCTATTCCTGCTGCAGATCTGTAGTGATCTACTCCCAAACCTGGCTTTTACCTGTTGGATACTCTCAAAAAATGGTCCTTGCCTTCTGGACTTTCATCTGAGTTGACTGCTTACAAAAACTGCCTTCCAGTATGCTTTAGGTTTCTTGTTAGCCTTAGATAACTAAAGATGTAGTCAATATTTTGCTGTATTTCCTGAGAGTAGGGAGGAAAAAACTATATGAGTGAAAAGGAAGTATACTGGACTTTCATATTTGTAAGGATCCAGGAGAGGTCTTAAGTGTTTTTCTCAGCAGAGTTCAGGACAAGATATATAGGGAACAGTATAGGGTGGTTGGTCATTCTTTTCTTATGAAAGCATTATAAAAACTGTGTGATTATTTACCCCATTTTTCTCTTTCGCCCACCCTGCTCATGTAGCTTACGTTCTGTTAAAGGAAAACATGATTTAAAACTCATTTTAAAATGTCTCTAGGAATGACATAGTCATTAGAAAAAAGAAAAAGCACTGCAAGCCAGGTGGAAAAAAATAGGATGGTAGAATGAAATACCTCTGAGGACAGTTTTGTTGTACAACATTTGGCCCTAAATAAATGTATGGGCCTGCTTCTGAAAATATATTACATTTGTCAAAGGAACAGTAATTAAACTGCTCCCTCTAAGCCTTTTTGATAGGCCATTTTCAGAATGAATGGTTGAGGCTGAGAAAGGGCACTTGGCATTTAAGAACTCTACCTTTAGGGTATTATTCGCCTTGCTTCCTTATGCTCACACAATTTTGCTTTTTTCTTACCACCTTTGAACAATGCTAATACTCACTGTTTTTGTTAGGGAGACCTGTAAAATATGAAATAGTTGTCATGTAATTGTAATTGGTATTGTAATTAAAACAAGAGATCAGTTTCTAAGATTTCACATTAAACCTGAAGAGAGAATTATAAAGAGTTTATCACCGTGAAAATGGCAAAATATGCATTTTGGCATTAATAAATGGAAACGGACATAAGACACAATCATTTATACTAGATCACTCAAAGTAATTATTACCTTCTTAAAATGGTGTTTTGATGAGTAAATAATAATAAAAAATACACTCTCTGACCAAGATCCATAATGCATTTCTTCAAATGTGATAAAAAAAATTAGATGGGATAAAGTGACACCCTAACTCATCATTAAGGAAACTGGCAGATTCTAGAAACTTTTTCCAAAAATTGATGTAACATAATTTATGTTTAAAAAAAAATTTTGACCAATATTAGTGTTTCATATGACCTCTGTGACCCATGTTTCTACTTTATAGTGATGATCACACTCACAATAACATATCTATATATAAGAACTAAAATTAAATAAGCAAAAAGAACTGTCTTTCATTTCCCTTAATGCAGAAATTTCAAGAAAATAAATTGCAACAGAGTGAAATAGATAAAGTTCTCTGTTATCTCTAGGAATTATTCATGAATTCACAATACCAGGTGACAGAAAAGTCTTTACTTTTCATAATCTATTGCAGGACATATTTTACATTACTTCAGACAATTGCATCTCTATTGAAACAATTTTACACTTTGTGATATTTCTTTTCTGATTTGTGTGTACCATATGGCAGTTCATTTCCATGGACTGCAAATATGTATTTCTAGACTGCCTAAAATGGACACTTATGTGTCATATATTTATTACATCAAGGTGTTGGGTTTGGGGGGGGGGTTTAAATATTTTTCCAGTTTTCAAGATCTAACTGAAGGAAAATTCCACAGATGCATGAATTTTTCTAGCAATGAAGGTGAAAAAAATCTGCATCTTTTTTTGAATTAAGGTCCTCAGAATAATTGTTTTGCTTTGTGCTGTAACAATAGTTTGTATGTTTTAACTATGGCAGTAATAGAATACCAGCAGTCCTACACCATTATAGTATGTTTTGTGGCCATCTCAGAAACTTCTGAGCTTCTTTAGTTTTCTTTTGCTTTTGGATTATTTTCTGAAAGACTCTGTGAAGTTTGGAAACTATAAATACTGTTAATATGCATTCCTTATGGATACACCATAATAAAAATAAAGCCATCTTTATTTGCTAGTCAGAAACAAAGGATATCTGAAGAAAATCTAGAATGGAATGACTTTGCTGTTACAGGCCTGACAAAAATAACCATAATGGAAAGTCTTATAAAAGAGAATATATAGTGAAACTTCGAGAAAAACAATGGAATTAGAATACCAGAAATGTGTTTTTTTCCTTCTCTAAGAATATAAATACTCTTCCAGTTGAAGAAAAACAATACAGACTTTTGATTTCTCTTTTGAAAGATTGCTTCATTTGCCATGTTCTAAGTGTGATAAAAGGAATTTATGGAATTTTCCTGTAATCAGAAAAAATGTAATTATAAAGGGAAAAATACATAACAATTCCTAAAAAGTTACTTATTTGGCCACAAAAAGGAATATTTTACATTTTCCTTTAGGACAAGTACAAATTTCTGAGACCTTACATTCTATGACTGCCACACACTATGCACCCACACATTTGCTTTCATGAGAACTGTCGCAAGTTCAGCAACTGCTTTGCAAAGCAGATGCAGTGCCATCTGATCCATATAGTTTTTACATTTCTATGAGAGAAGTTAGAAAGAATCCTATGAAGAATAAATATATTCTTCCTCCATTTCTCCTTTTCACAATCACCTGAAGCAATAAGACAATTCACACTAACAATTCTTACAGGTATTCATTTCTGACTAATTTGCATGGAATTACTTGGTACATAGAAAGTAGGGATTTTTTAAAATTTTTATTTGTCCCTTCACTCAACATGCACAAATGCACATGTGCATCATATGTAAAATTAGCTAGTTATTAATGCCTATTGTTTTCCTTAGGTCTCTTTCATCTTTCACAATGTAAAATATGTACTAATAATTATCTGCTTCTTTTAATGAATTAAAAAATATACATTAATCAACATACAGCTCTCTGTGTTTAAATATCTTTCTTATGGTTCATTTGCAGTCTAGTTAAATATGCTTGATTTACTGCAAATGCTTTAATCTTTCATTCTATTCAAGTTAAAAATAACATGCAATCTGATATCTTAGTGAAATGGTGACAAACAAGTCTTCAATAACTCTCTGCTGAGAGTTTCCATCTTTGTAAGACCAAAAAGTAGGTACAACCTTAAATGTCACAAGCCAATATTTATTGCCAAACTTTGATATGGAGAGACAGAAAGATGAGCCATGATGCAGACATTTTCTGAAATCAAAATGATCCTTAATGATATTTGCATATGTGTTGGCAGACACTATTATCTGTGAAGCATTGTTAGCAACTTAGCTTGTTTTCCATTATATTAAAAAAAATTGCCCTGGTTATTATTGTCCATTCTTTTTGGAAAGGAGGAGTGGTCCTGTGTACCACCAGGAGCTGGACTCAATCATCTTTGTTGGTCCTTTCTAACTCAGGACATTATATGATTCTTTGATTCTGTCATTGCAACACATTTGTAAAAACCCGTAAGACAGAAAGTGGAAAGCTGTGAAGTTAAGGCTCAATATCTAAATTAATTTGAATGAACTATTAGATTGTTCTCTGCAAATGTTCTGTGCTTAATCCAGAAAATGAAGAGGAGTGATCTTTGGGGAGTGATCTTTGGGAAGGTAAGAGGAAATCCTTGGATTTGTTGGCCTCCAAGCATGAAGAATCAATACAAATGGAAGATTAAACAAATGGAAGATTAATCATGCGCACGAACTATACAGAATGCACAGAATAAACATAACTACCTGAGCTTTGAAAATGACGAAGTTCCAAACAAAAGAAATTAGGTCAACAAGAATCAAAGTGGCAGCAAATATTCTTCATGACAAATGCTACACTCTACATCTTCAGTCCATAATTTCTCCACTGAGAAGAGAATTGCAAAGCTAATGAAAGCACGTCTCCTACCCTAAATCTACAGCAAGGCCTCCCTTGGTCACAGCATCCACTTCCTGCTAGTGTGGAAGAGCATTAAATCTTTTTTTGAACTGCACGAATTCTCACCAAAGGCCTGAGGAAAAGAATGGATTGATGTCTTTGTAAACTGTTTCTACAATGGTTTCAGTACTTTTGAAATAGATAGTTTATCTTAAAACTTCTAAATTTATGAAAATTTAGCTGAAGCAAAAAAGAAGAATTAAAAGTTAATAAAATTTATTAATTTATTATTAAATATTGATGGTGAATATAAAATTGCATAACAGAAAATTATAATAAAATTTTTAATAATTTTTAGTGAAGCCTGAATACTTAGATGCACAATTATTCCTTCTAAATGGTATTAATGCCAACAGTAGTTGAAGGAAAATCTGTCAGCTGGGACAGCTGACCCCCTGACCACAGGAATAGTTTATACCATATGACATCATGATCAGTACATGAAGTGAGGTGAATAAGAAGGAAGCAGGAGGATGTTAATAGTTATTCCATTTGCCTTCCAAAATCACTGCTAACATGTGATGGAACCTGGCTTTCTAGGAGACAGTGGAACACCTACCTGTCAACGGGAAAAAAAGTGGTGGAAGTAAAATTTGTTTTCCCTATTAAAAACCTCAACCCATGAGTTTCCTCACTTCTATCACTCCAGTTCTCTCCCTGAGCCCACTGCGGGGGGAGTGAGCAAGGGGCTACATGGTCCTTAGCTGCTGTCAGGGTGCAAACCGTAATACCTGGTTATAACAATCTGACAAGTAAATAAATAAGAAACTGGGAGAAAAAATAGTTGCAATGAGACACAGAAAAGGAAGTGAGAGATGCCTTCCATCTTCTTAAAATTTCTTTAGGATCACAGGAGAATACAAAATAAAACATAAAAACCCCAACACGCAATAACACCATCATAAACAAAAATGTCCTAGATGAAAAAATAGTGTTGCTAATATAATTGTCTTTAGTTGATGACCTCTTAGACTGTGTAGACTATGTAAGCATGGATATACACTCAAAAAGAGAAACAGCTATTCTAGAGGAAGAATCTCACGTCTCTTCACGTCTGAGAAAAAAAAAATCTAATATGGATGGAAATCATCTCAAATGTGATTTCTGTGTAAATACATTTTCTAACTTGTTTCTTAGCCTCGTAGGTTTTATATTAATTAAGTGTAATGTCACAGATCTTTCCCACAGCCCACCTTACCAGGTGGAACTACCTTTTTCTAGAGGCATCTACCACTAACTAAATGACAGAGCATATAATAAATGAGACATAACTATTTTTCTCTTCCTAGGGTAAATGGATTTATGAGCACATTGAGCAGAGCTTGCTACCATCATAAGAGATGCATAAAAAATATGAAGCATTTAGGAGATTTACTCTCTTGATCCATGCTTGTGATTAATTCTAATGACTGTTAAACAATCCCAAGTTAAAATGTCTGGTCTTTGAAGTCTGATTTTGTATGCTGTGGGCAAAACTTTCCCCTTTGCTTTGGCATGCCACACACTGAACCAATGGAAGTGGCATGATGGCTCAAGGGCAGAATTTAGCAGTTGGGATCTAAAGTGGGCAATCATTTTACTAAACGTGTGTTAGATCCTCAATTTAAAGTGCCAAAGCATACCTCAGGATTAAAGCAATACCATTCTCATCAAAATCAATGGGGATTTCATTAATACACCCTCTCACAGTGCTTCAAAACCCTGCTCTTAGCTTCCCAAAGCAGGAATGGATATGTTTATTCAAATAATGTTAATTTATAAGAAGGTACATTATTAACTTACAATAAAATCAATGCTAAGACTTTTGACTTTGAAGATTTAGCGGCAAGTATTTTCGGTCCTGAATATTAAAGTCAAAGAGCAGAGTAATGTGAATCAGAAAGAGATGATAGAGGAACAGTAAATAATGAAGGAGAATGTAACAAGATAGAAAATACAAAGAACATTTAAAAGACTAATAAGTGACAAAGCCAGTTCAATGCAGATAAATGTAGAACAGTGGTGACTTTGATGAGTCTTTATAACACAACTGTGCATGCATTATAAAATAGGAAGAACAAAAAGTGTTCGAGTCAAAAGAAAACTGTGTGTCATTGATGTAGGAAAAGAAAGCTAGCAGACGTCTTAACACATGGATGAATGATGACTTTGAGAGAGTTTCTATGACAGAAGCCTGTTTTTCATAAAATAGAAGTATGAAAGAGCAAGACCTAAAAAAATGAGAGAGAGAGAAAAAGATAAACTCTACACGGAGTTTAAAGTATGAAAAAAACCACAGTAATGCTTCTGTAGAGGAAAAAAAGTGATGTAGATGAATTGTTCTCACTACATTTCTAGCACTGATCTGACCATGCCCATTACACAAAAGTGGTATTTGCAGGAAGGATTGCCTTCTGTTTGGCCACTGTACAGTGATTATTTCTCAAGTGTTTATTTTTCATGAGCAGTAAAAATACAGAGACAAGGATAATAATGTTCACACACAAAAGACACAGATGGGGAGAAAAATAGATACGGATATATAAAAAGGTATGCAGGAAAGGAGAAGAAAAGATCAGAAAGGAATAGAATGAAGGGACAAATAAACAGAAGTGAAGTTGAAGCAAAATTGATTCAGGAGGGGAAAAAAGTTCTCAAATACATCTTTAGCTCATTTTTCCCAAGCCAGCTTTAAACAAAGAGGTATTTTGGGTCTACTGCAATATGTAGGCTTTCTACAACACGTCTGTACAGTGTGGTTGAAATCAAGGACTGCTCATTTCAGTGGCTCCTGACTGGCTGTTGTGACCAGCCAATATTCACTGCTGTGCTGTGGTTCCTTGTCCTCTCCCCCTACTAAGCTGTTGCTCCTTCTTTTAGGGGTATTTAGCACAATAATGAGAAAGAGCAATCATAGTTTGTATCTAACACACAAGATTCCTGAAACTCTTTTGGCTGTAGGCATCTCAGTTCTAAGAGCATCCCAGGTTAGGCTCTTGGATAATTCTAAGAAAATCACAACAAAAGGGGATGAGTCTTGTCTGAGAAAGCTAATATATTAGGTTCCCTACAGAGCCACACAGCTATTACAAATTAGTTTGCATACCAGTTCATAATTTCAAAGAATTTTCTCATAGAGACGAAAATAGCTGAAATAAATATTGAAATTCTACTATCATTGTATGACTCTGGAGCAAACTTGCCTTTTTTTTCTACTGCAGTCTAATTCTATGTAAGAGTCAAAAAAAAAAAAAAATCACCTTGCTAAACTTATGTAAACCAGAATGCACTATAGTTCCATTTTGGCAGAAATTACTTTCTGTTGAGTCTGGATCACTGTTGTTAAAAAAAAAATTGGGTGCCCTGAGTGTGTACTATCCTGGATGCTAAAATATTTACTAGAGTTTCTGTGTGTTTTACTTGCCCTGGAGTACAGTTGGTGTGCTTTAGTTCCAATTTTTTAATGATACTACTACTCCTGCCAGTAATTTTTATACCAGCTGCACTGGACTAATTATGTGCTTTTCTCAAAAGCCTATTTTTGAAATAATTATGGCCTTTGAGCATGTAACAGACAGCAAGATTTGGGTAGAGAGGAGTAAAAAAACTTTCCATTTGAGAAGAAAGGATAAAAAAGGTGGCATATCATTGTTACATTCTCATTTTTAGTGTATAAAGCTATACACCATTTCAAGGTCCCTGTCTAAGAAATCTTTGTTCCTTTATGTCCATGTTACCTCAGTTAGATTTCTGGATTTAGAAAAAAACCCCAACTCATTAACTGCATTCTGCAACCTTCTTTAAGTCAAAGGAAATAAACTAGCACAGCTAACTGTAGTGTAGGATCATTAATGGTGCCTTATGGCCAGAAGTTTCTTTTCTTTTATCTCCCCTCCTGACTTGGAATTGCTGAGGAGCTGAGGCTTTGTCCCAATGCATGCTACAAGGTCACCTCAAACAGAATGCGAGGCTTTCTGCAGTTTGAAGACTATTTGTGAACAGTCTCCTTAGTTGCTGACTTCTGTTATTTTATAGAGATTAAGTCAAATATGGAAAATTATTATGTTTGTAAAGATTTATTCTGGAGCATGGGCAGGGGTATATTTCAGAGCTTTGAGCTGGTCTAAGCCACATGATACTTTTAAAGTTAATGAGAAAGTCACAGCTAGAATGGCATGTGATAATCTGAAAATTTGCCCCTTACTGCCTCTTAAGATTTTCTGTGTCATATGTTATGGTAATAAATGGTTCTCAGCATGAGGTTGATTGAAAGGGGTATAGCTGCATGAAGCAAAGATCTTGTCTTCTCTTCATGATCTCTGGATAATGTTATTAGCATATGCAGGATCAGCTCTGAGAATAAGGAGCCTTTGTGACCAGGGAACTTGGAATTACATCAGTTTGAGTGAACTTAAATGTACTTTCATATTTTTTTCATTTGAAGTTATGTCCCTGAAAAGGAATTGAACAAATATATGTGGGGTTTTTTCTGCATTATTGTTGACTCCCGTTAATGTAGCTCTGCCACAGTAGGTTTCAGGGCCTGTGCTTTCCAGATTATTATAAAGCATCCTTGATCTTGGAAAACATCTAAAAAATATATCAAATTGAATGGAAAAGTGATTAGGAGGCTCTAGTGAGAAAGCGTTAGTGTATATGACTGTATGTAATGCATATTATTAGTTTTGAAAAGTTATGTTCAAATGTAATATTCATTTTTAAAGTAGAGGGGAACCAGGATTCATTCACATGTGTAGGGAAAAAAAAGGCACAGTTGAGGAGATTCTTAATTTTTCTTCTTATTTTAAAATGTTTAAGAAAAGCCAGGATAAATAACCATTCTCCAAAATAATGTTGCTTTTCATGTGTTCTATTTATTGTTCTAACAAACTAGTTTCAAATTGATATGGATGCAGGTAAATTAATGTAGAAACAGCTTGATCAATACTTTCTTGTACAATTTAGAGAGTATCTAACAATGCACATGCAGAGAGGGGAAATGCAGGAGAGAAATTCTAGGTTTGGAACAAAATGTGACTATTTAAAGGTTTCTAAATTTGGCTGCAGAAATTTTCAAGGCATTATTCTAGAAAATCTGGTCACAGGGATATTACAGATAAGAAGCAATATCCACCACTCTAGTTCTCTGAGGCCTGTTTAACCTACTGTAGCAGTGTTAATAAAATCGAAATATGTAAATAGTACAAGACCTGATTGTGAGGAGTGTTCTCAGCATCCTATTTAAAATATCAATATGAACACTGGGGGGTTGTTTTCCTGAAATCTACAGCTTCCTCAACCTGCAGCTGGCCTGGAATGGTGCAGCTGGGTGATGTGGTTTAGTAGATTACCGGTTACAGCAGCAGTGCTGCACTTACAGCTGGACCTGATGACCTTAAAGGTCTCTTCCAGCTATGAAGATTGTATGCTTTTATGATTTTATAATTAATTTGTGTTTCTATACATCTTATCATTCAAAATTTTGAAATATTCCTTAAAAAAATCATTATGGCAAATGAAGAAGCAGGTAAAGGAGTTTCTAATATTATTATGAATTGACTGCTGCAATAAAAGCCACTTAGAAATCATGTTCAGTTATACATTATTTAATTATATATTACTTATATATTTGTTATATATTATATATTTATTATATATTGAGATAATTTTGACCACCATGAAGAGAAAAATAAAAAAAATGAATAAAAAATTAATAACATTTGAGGACCTTTCATTAACAAGTCAATGGTGTCATACCTGCGACTTGACCACCTGTGTTCTAACAGTCCCAGCTGTTTGTTAGGTGAGACTACATTACTCACAGCACTCTCACAGTAATAAGTCAGGCATGTGTTCCTGTCTCTCCAGGTAACTTGTAGTGCAACACACACCAGGTCACAGGTTATGATGGCACTGCTTTGTCCTGTGCTGTGAATAGTTTGGGCTTTACCTTGGCTTTCCTTTCCCTTTGTAACTCAGCTAAAGGAAAGTGATAAACACTATTTTAATGTCATTGTACAATTTCAGTGACTGCATAAGGCATTGCTTTGTTACTTAAGAAGAAAAATAATTAGATTTTATTTAGAAAATGGTAAAATTCTAAAGTAGGATATAGTAACGAATCTAGACAGGCAGTTACAAATACACATGCCAGCTTTGGTAAGAAAGCCATCTTGCCAAGCTAGGTCAGGTCTATTCTTGGATTAAAAAATGCACTCAAGGGAACACATAAATTATGTTGAGGATGATCTGCTCACACTTTTAGATACAATTTCAGTCGTCTGGAAGCGCCTTTGTACTGAAGATAAGCTAGAAGACTGGAGATGTCTTTCCTAACTCTGCACTAATTCTAGCCTAGAATTACTCTTTTCTGTTGCTTCCAGTTTTCATGGAAAGGAGGTAAACTCATCTTTCAACTCCTCAGGATACAAATGAAGTCAACACCTTTCTAAACAAACAAATTCACTGTTTTCACACCTACTTATCTGCAGAAATGTCTTTTAGTAGATTATTTAAATTGTCTGAAATCCTGAGAATTGTCTTTGTCAAGGGCTGCATGCAATTCAAACAAAATTGAAAAAGCTGGTTTCCAAAGTTTTACTAGGCCACATTAAGTTTGTTACAACACACATTCAGTTTTGATGAAACATCACAGCTCAGTAGCTGCATATGACAGCAATTTTGTGGGGTTCCATTTACCCTTCGAAAGTTTATTGTGCTGAGGAAAACCTTTAAGATGTTGTAAATTTGACAATATACTTTATAAATCACTATTATTTACTTAAGACTAACCCTAATTTAATTTGATATTATTTTAATAACCATATGGTTTTTAGAAAACAAACATTTCATAAGCTTTTTTAGAAAATAGAATTTAGTGAACTTGAATATAAAATTCGGATGTCAAATTTCTGGAGACAGAAGACCTGTACAAGTTAGAAGTTTGGACTTTAAAACCTAGGTTCAATAAAAATGCTGCTTACATTGTATGTTCAGTCTTGTTAATACTGAAGGTACTAATCAGAAGTGCCTTATTAAAATCTATTTATGTACAGAGAAGCTGTAGCAGCTAGACTATTGTCTATCAAATTCTCTAACCCACTTCAACAATACTGCCCTCCTGTGTATCTCTGCATCTCACAAGTCTATGGAAATATAACTGTCTCCCTAGAAAATGGTGTATTTTTCTCTTGTTCTCATTCTCATTTTCTCTCTCTCTCTCTCACTCTCTTCAACTAGTTATATTTCAAAGTCAATGTATCAGTACCTTCATTGAGAAAGACAAATTCATGGTAATCAGAAAACCTGCTCTTGAATTTGTACTAATAATATCCTAACCAATAAACTCCAAGGTTTTGTTCTTCCAATTTTCAAGATTTTTTTGTTTGAAACACTCTGATTTGGTTGTTATTGCATTTAGTAGTATACTATATACAGTGGCATATAATAATCCATGCAGTAAGAGTCAAAAAAACCGTATTGACAAGAAGGTCCAAATGCCCTTATTTCTTTGCTTATTTATTTATATAGTCCACTTCTTTGACTTAAGATGAGCAGATTAAACTTTAAAACTTCATCTTATTTCAGGATAGAAATAAAATTGTGTTTACTCTTCCCATCTTCATATGGACTTCAATTTAATGTAAACCAGACATAGTCTGGTTCTCTCTGAAAAGACTTAATCAATCTGTTGCCAAATCTTTCTTCTCTGTTGACCTCCTTCGTGTTTTTTTATTTAACATGATAACCTGAGAAAAAACCTGGATGAGGTGAGAGAATATTTTTTTTTACCTGTGTTAGTTTTCCCTCTCCTGCCTCTTTTCTCATCTGTGAAACCGTCAGAAAACCAGTATTTTAAGCCAATTATGTTTAACACGTTGAACAGCCTCTCTTACTTTGCCAAGTCTATTAAACTCCCTTTCTTCAGTTGCAAACCCCATGTCCTCTTGCATTTTCTGTCACTCTGTTTTATTGGATTGAGAAAAGACTTATGCCAAAGTACTTGGTGGTGAAATGTGATTTTCACAAGAATATTCCCTTTGGTCTTCAGGGCTTTTGTGGATACAGAAGAGCCACTATCACAACTTTAATAAACTTGTCTTTGAAACTATTGAGTTACATCATGTGAATTTTCCCTTGGGTCTTCAGGATTTTAGTTGAAGTAGAAGTGATACTATCACATCTTTAATAAATCTGCTTTTGAAACTACAGAATTATCTCCTTTACCATTGCATAATGGTGCTGATATGTGGAAATAAATGCCTAGGTTAGTGGGTTATCCAGGAAAATGGATTTAATGCATAATATGGTCAGCATTTCCTCCCTTGGGTTTAGTATGCGACGGTTTTTCTGGCTCTATGTTTGCTAGACCAATTTTTTATCCACTTGCTTTGCTTGAAGAAGTGGTGATGGTGCTCCACATAGACCAGACAATCTTTAGTTTTCAAATTTTGCTGTATCTAATTTAGATTTGATCTATGCTCAGTAAAACATGGATCATCTGCCTCATTGAGGCAGAAAATTTCTTATTTGTCCTTATATTTTGGTAATGCCAGTTTCTTGCATAGGGAGTAATTCATAATTCTTTTTACAATTCAGTAAAAATCTCTCTAATTTAATGGATACACATTGTTGTCATTTTATTTCTCAGATACTTGTCTTTGCTCATCAGAGTTCTGTTCTGAAGTTACATGTGTTGAGAAGGAGTAGGAATGTTTGTTTTCGTTTCTAAGCCCCTTGAAGCTGGTTTTTTTATTGATATGGTCAACATATTCAACCACTGCTTCATTACCAGGAGCCATATTCCCAACACATATGTTTAATGTGGGTACATTTCATTTTCATATTTGTTTTTTATGCTTAGCACTATATCTTATTATATCATGATACACTAATTCTTTACTTATATATGTCATTTAAAATCATGTGGTTTTATACTTTACTATTTTCTTGCATTATCAGAGTTTCTGGGAGGATTTTTGTTTAGAGAAAAGTATCAGGGTTTCGATATATATTCAGAACTATAAATTCAACCATATAGTTGATCAAAATAAATTTACCTACTCGTAAACCATTTTATTCTCCTATCAGATTACTTAATACTATGAAATTATTTGATTTTCATAAAATTTGTGTCTGTTTATCATTTCCATGAACCCATCTTTCTCAACCCTCTTTCTTGCAAGATAGCTTTCCAGAGTTTTTCTTCATAATGTGTGAGTGCTGAAATAGTCAGCATATAGTCAATGATTGGTAAACATTACTATATTTTTGAAAATAAAAATTACTCAGGCTGGTCTGCTTTTTGTTTTTCCCAAGATGAAAGCTGCATTAATTAGTAACAGATTTCAAATAGCATTTGAAAGAGCAAATGAACAAGGTAGGAATGTACATAGAACATGCACTTCTAATTATTAAAATATAAGAAATAATTAGTTGTGTGGTCTTAGATCATATGAGTTTTACAAAAAATGCTAATGACTGGAAACCATTATTTTCAGACCAGTACCTAGGTCTGTAGAGATGGAGTTTTTACTTTGCAGTTAATTCTGTGCACTACTGTGCAGATTCGTTGTTGAATTACAAAATTATACAGACAGTAAAAGTTCCTGAGGAATTTTTGTCTCCCTCAAGGATCAATATACAAAGCCTCTTGATGTACACAAACAAAGGAATGTGAATTTTACAAGAATCTTAGTCCTATGGTTTTTACATCTCTCTTTTCTTCTAGGCAGATATTAATGCAATTTGAGAGACCAGAAAAATAAAAAATAATAGGAAAAAACATAGTACTCCATGCTCCAAAAAATATGGAAATTCTGTCAATACAAACACATATAAAAACTTCCTATATGTTTGATTGTACATACTTTATCACTTAGCAAAAATTTTATATGTAGCTGATGCAGTTTCAACTATCCATGAAGTTCCTGATTTAAAATCCCAATAAACAAAATTCAAAAGACACACCCTACTCCCTCCATTAGGGCTCAGTTTATACCTTAGTTCAAAGTTGAAGTACAAGTTATAACAATGCGTCAATTGAAATTCTAGCTACCCTATTTATAAAAGTAGGACCAGACAGCAGCACATGCAACAGCATCAGTGTGGCAGCTCAGGCTCCAGTGAAAGGAAATATTTTCATAATTTCACAGGTGATGTTAGAAGTCTGTGAAGGAACAATTTTCAAACAAGCTTGTTTATTGACAGTTCAGCTATTTCTAAATTAATTACAATCAGACATGGAGTAAATGGATATGAATCAGTACTACACAATCGGCAACAGAAGTATCCTGTGTGTTTTTTTCGAAAGTATGATTAGCAGATGTATATAAGTAGAGAGAATTATTAAACTTTTACTGTAGACTTTGAAATTATTGATAGTCTTAAAGAAAAGTGAATACAAGAAAATCTAGAAAAAAGTGAATAGGAAAAAAGTCTTTGATTCTGTGCTCCAGAGCAGATGGATGGAAAAGATAACAAGAAAATGAACATGAAAGGAAGGACAAAAAAAATGTAAAACAAAAATGAGCAAAGCTGATCAAAGGTGATGAAGACAGAACAAATAAAATTTTAAGAAATCTACAGCACCTTGAAAATGAAAAGGTTTCAGCCAGCACGGCTGTCATATTTACTTTGTTGGAGAAATATTCAGGGTCAGGGAAGGCTGCAGGCTGCTTCAGAACCCTGTGGAACTCAGACATCTCCTTTGTTCTACGTTTTGGATCTGGATCTAACATGCAGGTTTAAGAATCCATTTCATCTAATTAAAATTTGCACCAAGATAAAGTGAAGACAGAAGAGTGTGTATCCTCCTTTCCCATTGATGTCCAGTTGCTTCTGTTCCTCCTCAAGCCTCTTCAATATCTTTTATGAATTTTCTGTTGGAGTGCTTAAGGGTGTTTTAAGGTTGTTCAGTATGCCCTCTGCTTCAAAATCTACAGAGAGATGTAGAAAGGAAGCAAGACCACTGACCGTTTTGGAAGTCAATACTTATTTATACTGCCCTAAACCAACTTCCCAATAGGGAATAATCATATTGAATTAGTAAGTTGCATTTACTATAAAAGGTGTATTTTAAATATTGTAATCAAATAAATTAAAAGGTCTAGCATGCATACAGAGCAGTTTTTAGAAAAATGTGATTGTATAGAAAAATTAATGTATCTGTATCAGAAACAAAAAAAGAACATTTCTATTTCCAGTGCCTCCTTTGGCTGAATTGCATCTACAGAGAAGAAATAGAGAGAGAGTTTCAAACATGTAGTCCTAGATAAAATCCATGCCATTAATTTAACCCAAATGTAAATAGAAGTACAGATTTTGTACTGAATTCTGTATATATTAAAACAAAACAAAACAAAACATGGTGTACTTTAAAAAAGGGTTGTTCTTAGAGTCTAACCATGACAGAGAGAAAACACAACTTCTGTTGGGAAAGAAGATGACATGCAGATATACAATTTTCTCAGCTACATCTATGCCCATTCAAGGACGTCCTAGCAGGCTACTTGCTCCTTGATGCATCCAGCATCTATCTCTTTTTCTGGCAGTGCCCACAATGTCATGTTTTTCTTCCACCCTTCTATGTCATTGCCTGGACTCACTGCTGTGCTTGCAGCACCTCCCCCCATTCACATCCCATCCCTTCCAACACATACCTGGCCCCAGGAGCAAGGAAGGCTCTGTCTGCCTAACTGTTTCTGGTACCTAAAGAAAAGAAGAAAGAAAATTTTCAGACAGGTTAAGTAGTTAGGGTAGGGTTGCTCTGATTGTGCTGGATAGCTGAACCCATCCCAGGCACCTGAATTCCTAAAGTCTTGTGGCCAGAGTAAAGGTAGTGGGGAAAATGGCCAGTAAGTGTCTCAATACCTTCCTAGGGTTCTGACTGCATGAAAAAAACCCCAAATTATTAGTCACATCAATTCTTAAAAGCAATCCATATGCCATGTGTCTAGGAGAAAAAGCAAAATAACTGTATTTTCCAAGACAGTTCTCTTTTTGTCAGACTTTTGAAACAATTAATGAGGAAAAACACAAATAGCATAGCTGAATGTTACTCTAGTATAACCAGAAACAAACAAAATTCTGCCTTAGCATGTGTGCTTCAAGTGAAGACGATAAATAAGGAAGAAAATTGCTAGGGAGTTTTCTGCTCTATTATTAAACTAGTACTTTTAATTACAATTCTGTAGCACTTGTTTCTTTTCTGTTTCATTAATTGTGTGACAAGGAAACTTTTACCACAAAATAACACAAAAGCATCTACATTATTAGGGACTTTTTAAAGCAGTGCTGGGAATACATCACTGGCTTCATACAAAAAATAACTGATATTGAAAGACCTTTTCCTGTGTTTTTCTTAAAGTTTTAGACTCACTCTTAAATGTATTTATTACTTAATGATTGGCATAAAGGCACTTATTTGCACAGCTAGGATAATGCCAGTTTATAGGGAACCAGAGTGATATATTCTGCAACTGCAACTAATCTATTTTGTCTAAGTGTTTGTTCTCAGAGGCCAATGTCTTTCTGGAAAGTTCTTGTGTGTTGGAATGAGCGTTATTTCTTTCAGTGGTTTCTATTTATCACTGTGCCATGAGACACTACTGGCAATTTAGAAAAGAATAATGCCCTCCAGGTTAGAGACCAACAGCAGGAGCTGCTCCCATAAAGACAAATGTACTAAAGATTTATCTGTTTACCTATGTAATTTTTCCCTCTTTAAGATACCAAGGGATTTTTGTGCATCATTTAGTACTGATTTGTAAGAGGCTGTTGTCTGATGTAAAGAAACATAGCACCTTAGCCTTTTCTTACCAAAAATTCCTCATGTTTTAGACAATTTGAAGAGAACAGAAATTATTTTATAGTGAAATATATTTTCAGAGCTCTTAATGAATCTACTAAAACCTATAATTACCTTACTGCTTCTGAGTACATTAATGGTTTGATTCTCAGTATAATTGGGGACACAGGGAGGGGGAAGCAGCTGTCATGTTTTCAGGAGCTATTCCCAAGTACTAAAGATAGGCTTTAAAACTTTCATTTACAGAAAGCAATGATAAAATTCTAAGAATTAGTGCTGTGTTGAAATAATAAGTTAATTATAGACTTAATTTGTTTTTGTATACTGAAGTGGCATATGGAATCCTCATTAAATCTAATGACAGGTTTTTTGAGCATATTTTCTAATATAAACAACATTAATGTATGATTTTAGGAAACATTTAAATAATTTTTTAAATTTTTTAACTTAAAAACATCAGCAATTGTGGATTTTAATTTGTGGGCACAGCCAGAAAGTTTGAATGCAAAGAAACTGCTAAAAATTTACCTTAGGTGTAATATTTTACATAGACAATTTTATAGAGTGAGACTTGTATGTGTGTGAGGGAGCGGGCATACAATTGTAAGAACAATCCTAATAGATGTTACAAGAATAATAAAGTTATCATACATACCTGCTTAACTGGTGGGTTGAGCATATTTATGAAGGACCTTTCTGGGTGTTGATTTTGAGCTGCAATTTATGATATATGGCAAAAACACTTGGTCAGTGCCAACTGAAATGCTTCTGGAAAGTAAACTGAAGAACTTATTAAGTAAACCTGAACACTTAACTTCTAAATCAGTCCTGAAGCAACATGATGAGGTTTTCCTGGAAGAGATCTAGGTTGTTTAGAAGTTTCAGCTCATCAGTGTTTTTCTACTGACTGAGTAAAGGATATGGGTTTGTCCCTCTTACCTCAAGTCTGCTTCCAGAAGGAGGTTCACCTTTTTTCTCATATCTGAAATCTTGCTAAAACAGAAATGAAAAACTATCTAAAGTAGTGCTTTGTTTGGAGGGGTGAGTGAAAATGAATAAACAAGCTAAGCGAAGGTGGAGGAAATGGGGAACTTTGTCAAGACCCCACTGTCATTCAGATTGAGTGTGAAACAGCCAACTTACAGCAATTACAGAAAACTAACTTGTTTTTCAGGTCTTGCATAACATCTAAATTTAGACTGCTTCTAACATGTATCTGGAAATTAAACTTCATGGATTGTCTCACTGCAGATAAGTAAGGGAAAATTAGAGTTTACATCTTCAAAAGCTAGGTTTTAATTTGTCTTGTACATTTTGCATGGGTGAAATATGATAGAAATTATCATGGTTGGTTATCTGATAATTATATCTGAATTTAGTCCTTAACTCATGTAACTAAAATGGCCAGTGGCTACTTGGTTATTTGCCCTTACTAGCTGATATTAGAAGTCTTTTTCCTGATTCAAAATTAAAGACCTTAACCTAATTCAAACCTCCTAAAATTTGTGTGAATAACTGTATCAAGCATCAAACAAGTTTTATTAAAATTGATGTTCTTTTTCATAATGTTCCCTAATGTAGAGCACTTAATATTTTTTTCCAGTGCAATGACTTAATTGATTTTATATCACTGTATTCTGTTGAATGATTTATGTTTAATTTCTTGCAGTCCAATTAACAGTATAATGGATTGAAGTTCATCAGGGATACTACCTCCTGAGCAGTGTTATCTCTTCTGAAGGTGAAAGCCAGTCTTCATCAAGCCATCACTTTTAACAGATTCAATCCTCAACATTTGACAACCCAGCTGTAAATCTCCAACTTCCCTTTACAATTTTTTGCTTTAGTCCAAGTAGTCCAAATACTCAATCAATCTTTATTTTGATTATAGGTTTCAAGAAAGTAAAAACCAGTAGATGGCAGATATAGGCACATCTATTGATGAAATTAAAAACTATAAAATCAACATTAGTATGATTTTATTTTTACTTTGGAAAGTAAAGTGAGGGAAGCATAAAGGGATACAAAGAGGACACTAAATTCTATGACTTCCCCCCCCCCCCCCCCCCCCCAAAAAATGGGTTTGATGATAATGGACCAGAAGGCTAAACTGGTACTGAAGAGAGATCTTTAGGTTCTATGAGAGAAGGAATATTTTATTTTAAATTAAAAGAACTTCACATGACCTGGTGAGATAAGATTCTAGACATTGCCTTTAGAATTCCATTGGTCATACTGAAATTACATTTCAAACTTAAATATCTGTGGGGAAGAAGAGAAAAATATTCACACTATCTTCCAGGGAAGTGATTTGAAACTGCAGTTAAGGGAAAAATCTGGAAAATAAGAATATTTCAGACAAGAGAGAGACAATAAATGAAGAGTAATAGGAAGACAGTGGACTGATATTCAGAACTTTTTTTGAGACATGTAATGCAACTATCATTTGCTTTAAATAATAAATAGTTCCACAAACACTGCAACTAATAGAGTTGTGTTTTCAAATGATTTGTGTTTCATCAAATGGCTTTTTAAATGAAGTAAACTAAGCCTGCAGCGTGTTTTTGTTTTTTATTAAACACTAGAGAACTCATATGTGGAGGGAAAGAGAGAAGTAAAATGAAAGCTAGATAGTGTCTAATAAAGTTCAAACTTTGATTGAAGCCTTTCCAAGAATTAAAACATTTATAACCTCTCCCTCCTATCTACACTCTTAACAGAAGAAATGTGTGTATGCAGTAATGGTGCAGTTCATACTCGGGTCTTTCTCTCAGTGTAGGTATCACTGTATTCTTTTTCTTGCCCCTAGCTAACAATTTTCACAGAACTTGTAAAAGTGTAACATCTGAAAACTCTATTTTTCTGTCAGATTTGATAGAAATGGGCTAGCCAGTTCAGAAGTGCTAAAGGAGCAGGGACAGCCATGCTCTCACTAGAGCACTGACTCATGAACAGCCTGACTAACATGAACTTTTTATTCAGGAAAGAAAGGGAGAAAAAAATAAAGAAAACAGAAATTCCCTTTGGGAAAGATTCACTAGTTTGTTCATTATTTTTCTTTGATTTTTATTATGAAGGCTAAAAGAAAAGTCTTAGTTTTGTGTTGCTTAGTCCTGATATATAATGCTTCCTTCTGGTGCACTGGGCACAGTGATATCATTTTGAATCTGTTTAGCAAAGTACTAAGTTGCATCCCTCGCCAGCTGGTTGTCTAGTTCATACTGCACTTCCATTCTTTCCTAGTGGGTTGCTTTGCTACCAGAGAAAGTAATTCTCTCTACTGGACCCATCATATATCAAGACATTATTTCTGACAAAAAATATCTGCACATCTCAGTAGTCAGAATTTTTGGAGTGCACCTCAGAAGTAGTAATCTGTCTAGAACACCTGCTCTTTTGGGAAAAAAGGGAGCTTCCCATGTTGAAGGACTAGCTCTCATCTCCTAGCATACCTCAAGAAATAAATAAAAATTATCGTTTAAGATCAGTTCAATTTATTAAAAAGATAGCAGATGCAGGGGCCCTTGGCAATGAAAAGGGTTTTCCTTGCAAATATTATGCACATCAAGGTGGTGAACAAAGGTAGATGGAAGCCCTCAGTGGGAGTGGGTGGGGGAGGACAGGGCACCGAGGTGGCATTCTGCCAGCCAGATGATGACTGTGGAAGTGACCCCAGCAAATCTGCCCACTCACAAAGGGAATGGCTGTGCACAAGGTCTCTAGGGGCATTTCAGTCATCATGGACATAGATGCATTTCTGCCTGACCTTGACACTTAGCTTTGTTCTCTTTCCATTTGCAAACTCCTACCCCCTTGCCTTGCTTCTGAAACCATTTTCTTTTCTGCCCTCCCACTCCCTCCACTCTTTACGCTTTCATAGGAGATTCTCCCTCTGTTGCCATAACAACAGACAGCAACCTGGCCCTGGCTGGGCACTCCTGCCCTTTTTCTTAAAAATTCAACCTTATGTAAAGGCATTTGTGTTTCATTCTCTCTGAGGAATCCTTTTCCCCCGGGCTTTAATAGGAGAAAGACTCACTCTGCTCTGCGTGTGGCCGCTGTCCTCTCTTTCACCATCTCAAGCCACTGTTTTCACACCTCAAAGAAACACAGATTTGATGTTTAATTATCCCCTACTGAGCTTCCTATATAATGTACTCAGAAGGGCATGCCACTTTGCAAGCTTCGCTGTGCAAGTTCGTTTATCTTTGCCATCCTGGTGCACTTCTGTGCAATCACTGCTCTGCAGCTGCACCACCTGGACCAGATGCAGATTGATAGAGAAGAACAGCTCTGCCCAGACAAAAGGTAAGGAAATGTGGAGAGCTGTGCAATGAAGTTATCATGTCAGATAGTAGCAACAAAAACCTCCTCTCCCCTCAGCTAATCTAAAAGACTAAAAGAGATCAGTTAAATGATGTTTTTCTGTCATTGACAGTGAACAAATCATATAGCTTTTCAAAACTTCCTCACAGTCTCATTTTGAGTCTTGCTTTATGGGGACTAATAAATTCGTCATAACCAAGAACACACAAGACTTTAGACCTGTATAAGAGTATTTAATTTCAGTTTATTCTAATCTTGTAGCCTGATGTAAATGTGATTCTGGCACATAAGATTTAGATGTTAATAGACCTTTCAGCTCAGTTCCTCTTTTTGAAACCAAATCATGTGAAACTGCAGATGGGAAAGTTATCTTTGAATTCATCCATTCTGACCTCTTACAGTGTACCTGGCATTGTACTGAAAGAACACTTTTCTGGAAGTCCTCAGAATTTTAGAAGCCTCCAAGCCTTGGAGCACTTATCAGAGCATAGTGAGTACGAACTTGCTGGAACAGCAGGCAAAAGTCAGTAGTGCATAGCCTGCTTTTCCTCCCAAATTTTAGAAACTCTCTAATGTTCCAGTGCTCAGATATTATTGGCATGGAATTCAGTTCTTTACAGTATCTACCTGCTGTTCCAGATATAACATCTCTAGACCACAGAGAGGTGTGGATAGAGAAGGAGCAGTGGAAACATTATATCCTTTGGCTGGAAATTTATGCCAATTTTATATTGACACCATGACCCCCAAGACTCTTTAGGGAAGACTTTCCTCTAACTCAGCATCTTCTGCTAAAACTACACTCTGCAGAAAATGGCCTCTAGGTAAACTTCATCTGATAAATAACTGCACATATGGCAGTCCTGCTGCAGCTCTCCAGTTTGTGAGACCATGCTACAAAAGGTGTAAGATATGTGTAAGATATACTTTCTATATAAATCCATTATAATTGAGTATCACAGAAGACCATCTCAATAGAACTGGTTTTTAGTAGAAGATTAAGGTGCAGGTAGGCTCCATCTCCCCGCTGTACATATCAGATGAAGAAGACCATATAAATAATGATTGTTACTGAATGATACGAGCTGACACAGAGGAATACTGTAAAAAGTAGAAATTCATCCCACTACACTGCCATGTTAATCATTAATCCCAATGCACTGTTAAAGAATCAGTAGCCATAGGAGGCTTTAAAAGTTCTGGTACAAGAAGAGGAGAAAGGGGTGTTGTTCACAGTTTGTGTTTAGGAACTGAAAAACAGCATTGTGAGTTTCCTGTTACCTTAAATGGAAATAAGAGTTTGATTCCCAAGGAAAACCTTCTGATCATCTATCTATTTAAGTAGAAATAATATGAGGGAAGGAAAGATGCATGAGAGATATAATTATCTAGCTCACATAAAAGTTATGCAGACTGGTATAATCTCACATTCTCCTGGAAGGATATCCACTTTGTTTTCAGGAATTGTAGGGGCTTAGAAGAAAGAAAAAAATAGTTGTAGAGTCTTTTATGCAACTAAATAGAGACAGCTTTTACTATTTGTGCCCCTCCTTTCTGCTGAGCATTTCATATTCATAGCCCTCTTACCTAGTTAGCTGCAGTTTTTGTAATAATTTATAAAACTCTGGCATTACTGAAGGACCAGCATCAGATAGTGACAGAATAAAGTTAAATTTCAGTGGTATGGTAGACTAATAGAGGGCATGCTATGGGATCTGTAGAGCATTTAGTTGTGACTCAAAGTGACTTCTGTGCCACTCAGGTTATTCAAAAAAGAAAGAATCCTGAAAATTTTTCTGTCTCCCAAAATGGATCTGACAGCCCTGCTTTATCCAGTGCCTAAGTCCTAAACACAGTTAACATGAACTTCTGTTGCTGGTAGTAATGTTTTACCAGGCTTCTTTCTGAGCTTCTCCAAATCTATCATATTTGGTTCTCACTGAATCACCTATGACTACTATTCTATCTCAAAGTCTCCAAATTCAGTTTTAGAAAAATGAAATGTGATTGTTGCACAGCTTTTACTTCACAACAGGAAAGAAAAAGTTCATTTGATATTTCACTACATTAATATGGGAGAATTGGTAATAAGGAGGAGGAAAAAAGGCACAAAGACTTAGTCTAAGGAAAAAGACACAGATAAAGTGTAAACAAAACTGTGTATTGATTGAGTTCACAAATGAAACTCTGGGAAGAAATTGTGCGGAGTGAACCAAAGCACTTTTTTTTCCCCCTACAGATAATAGCACAGCAATAATAATGATGGTTCCAGTGAAAAAGTTACAGCTTTTTTACCAAACCATTATATGTTTATGAGAAATAAACATTATCACATTTTTCTAATATTAAGCAAGAAAGCAGAAGCAAGGAAAAGGGTTATGAACAGCTCCAGCCTGCTTTATTTGTCTGAACATGATTTGAATTTTCAGTCATGGGTGACATAAATTTTCCACTGGCTGTTAATATATATACCATGTCTCATACCACACTCATCAACAGTTCACTGAGCTGACTGGCCTCCAATGTACCTGTCACCCATCACAATTAACTACAGTCGCTGTCACAAACAATTTAGTAGATACACATCTGTGCTCAGTCAGTCAGTCCCAGCTGTGTTGTGCATATGTCTCTTTTGATGAACCCAGCTCAATAACAGGATTCTTGAAAAAGTGTTAAGTACAGTGACCTGAACCAAAGACAACAATGTTTAATCTGTTTACAAGTGGATTGAATTTACACACCTTCTGCTCTCTTACAGGCTTCAGAGATACACTGCAGTGCCACGGGGCAATTCTCTTTCTTGTACCTGTCCATTGTCCAGAAAAAAAAATAAACCTACAACTATAAAGAATCTCATAGAAGGCAGTGAAATAAGTAATGGAGGTGGTAGTTACTACTACTGGTAGACTTGACTTGTGGTTGCACCTGAAGAATGCTTATATATGCACATATGCACATACTTGACTGCCTGCATTTTGCTGCATTTATTGTTTGTGCTGAGCTTAAGACCATAAGAGCTTGATTGCAGCAGCAATTAATATTTTAAATAAAGTGTGTTCATCCATGCATTTGAACTTACCAATCTGCCACATAACTAGAAATTTGTGTTCAGTGGCTGGCATAAAGTGTTTCTAAACTACTGCCAATATCCCAATCCCTGATATAAGGATTTTTTTTTTTTTTTATTTCTTAAAAAAAGAAGGGCCTTGAAGTCTTACATGATATATTAATACATCAAGATTTTAAGATTGCATAGATTTTAAGAGCATAGAGGGAAATTTGTCAGACCTGGAAAATGTATATCTGCATTCAAAAAGTATTTCTGTTAAAGTTCCACTAAAGAATTGTTCTTATCATACACCCTCCACTCAGAGGCTGTTCCTTAGTCTTATAAGCATGCTTGACATTTCAATGCCTTTTTTTATGTTATGCTGTCATATATAGCTGTGCAAAAATTGCCAGATGAAAATGACAGTATTTCATAATTCATTTGTCCAAGTAAAAGCAATTACACAAGTTACAAGACAATGAGCAGTTAGTATCTATAAATGCCTGCCTGAAATGAAAAGTGTGATACTCAAAGAGATTATATTTACTCTTTTTGAAATGTTCAAAACTGTTTTTTATAAGACAGAAACTACTATAATATGATTCTCTAGTCATACTGGCCAGTAAATCAAACAGCCTTGATCAGCCTGCTTTGAGGCCAGATATTGTCTGCCTTATTTTAAATGATATGTAGTAGACACCAGGAAAATCTGGTGTTTTCTTTTATCTCCACATGTCTACTCTCCCCAGTTTCAAATGCTGTGCTATTGGAAATAAAAGCTAGTGCTATCTTTAAATCTTTGCCACTTCGATTAATAAAGTGAATAAAGGAGAGTTGGGAGACAGCAGAGATGTTGCTGGGTGCAATAGACTGGGCTGATGTTAGTTCTGGGGAATTGTTTCACTTTTTCTAATCAATGGTAATTACACTGATCTGCAATCGCCTCTCAAATGCGGTGGTTAGTGGCTTAGTCACTTTATCCACCAGTTGCTCATAAGCCATGGATACATTTGATCAGATCCCTTGGACTCGTGAACATGTGCACTTTCAGGTACCCTAGATGGTCTGGAACCCGATCTTCTCCTGCTGTGTGGAGTTCTTTGCTCTTCCAGGGCCTGCCTTTGCCCCCAGCAGCTTGAATCACTTGCCCATAAAGATTAAGGAGATAAGAGCCCTTAAGTACCTCCTCTGTATGTCCTGGGTAACCAACCCCCTCATTTCTCTGTGTCCCAGGTAACCTGATCTCCCATTTCCTTCCAGACTGCATACAATACTAGTTCCCTAGCTTTACTTTTTTTCACTGACATACCTCTTTTTGGTATACTTTTCTTTTTGGCTTTGACATCCCTGGCCAGATTTAATCCTATCAGGGCTTAACTTTCCTAACCTGATCCCTGGCTGCTTAGACAGTTTTGTTGTATCTCTCCCAAGCCTCCTGCTCTTACTTCCATCCTCTGTATTCTTACCTTTTGTGTTTAAGTTTTTCCAGGATTTCCTGGCTCTGAAAAAGGAGATCTGAACAGACTTACTAAAGATTTTGTCAGCAAGTATGTGAGTAAATGAGGTGACTCTAGATATTTTTCACTTGATGAATACTTCTTGGTTCATACTAATCAGACTAATCAAACTTGGCTTCCTGAGTCTGAAATCACCAAGTTTCATCTCACTGAAGTTTGCCCAGAGCAAGAATAAGTGGAAATAAGGGTGACAGCTTAGAGCTACTGAAGTCAAGCAACAATGATTCCTCTGTTTTGTCTAAAAGATGGATGGAATCATATCTGAACAAGGGCAGTGTGTGTGAATTGTAGGTGTGAATGATCAGTTCACACAAATGCTTTTCTGCTACAAACGTTGAGTGCTCATCTGCTGTAGTCTGCATCTGATGAAATCTGCAATTTTCTGCCTCTACTAGAACACAGAAATTGTTTCCTTCCATTGCAAAAGTGGACTTAGAGAACAAGTGGAAAGATCTAATAAAATATACATATACAACCAAATGTAGGAAAAAAAACCTAATTAAAAGGTATCCCTATGCCTTGCAAATCAGTGAAGGCTTCTGCAGAAACAGTCTCAGCCATGCCCCTACTTACTTGTTAGTGGAAGGAACAAGGTATAAGTCTTGATAAAGCTTTTATGGATTGCAGAGTTTTTCACCTCATGCTTTATTTTTTAGATCCTCAAATGTATTGCACATCTCCTAAGAAATTCAGTATACAAATAATTTCTTGGTTCATGGATTGTCCCTCTTAGAGCATGCAACCAAAGAATAAAAAATTCAGTCTGTGAAATAAATGATTGTTCTCATCATTAAAAACTATATTCCAAACTCCAAATACTAAATTCCAAAAACTCTATGTTAGTTGGGATTTCATAGCAGACCCAAATATTTTTTTAAAAAAACTACTAGATAACCATTTGATAGAAACACCTTAAATAGTTTATGGGAATTTTCTAACAGAAAGAGGCCATAACTCTTAGCAGATTGTCTAGATATGATAGTACATAAATTTTTTATATGAAAAACAGCAATAGAAGAAAATAGCATGCAACAAAATTAAATTATGGGAATGCAAAACCACTCACATCCTGTGCATGCTGCTTACAATGAATAAAAAAAATTAATTGTATAGCACATTTTATTCATTTTTATCTAGAAAGATTTTCCAAAGGGTATGTTATGATTAAATAGACCTACCAAGTAGCTCATGAATTGATAAAGAACACTTGCTTATCCAGTAATTTGCTATTAGCCTTACCTAAAATTACAGCTTTAAAATTTATAAATCTATGTTTCAGTCTTATATGCTACATATATATAGAACATTAACAGTGTACTGATAGAGAATTTAAGATAAAGCCATTGTTACCTCCATCAAAGTTAGAATAGCACAGGGTTTCCTGAACTCTAGGTACTAAATGATGAGATGATAGTTACATACTCCAACTCTTTCTTCTGCTGCAGTTTTTTCTTTTCCCCCTATTTACCCCTTTCCTTTGTTTTAATTCTCTCTGAACATGCTTCAAAAAGTAAACATGGAATACTTAGTATTGCATTTACTCAGAATTGCAGATTTACTCACACTTAGTGATCTCATTTGAAAGATGGTGCTTAGGTTGGCACTATGCCAATGAAGCAGGAGTCACTGTGTTGATTTCATTCTTAAATCTTCACAAGCTAAACTTTAGGTAAAAGCCTATGACAAAGCAAAGATTTTCAGTTTTATTTCTTTTCTAAATGAAGTATACTTAATTCTTTAGGGGTATCTTAAGGAAATTGAAATTAACTCAAAAGCACAGAGCTTTGCATTTTTTCCTATTTAAGTTACAACTATTACTTCAAAATTAGAACTGCTGAGGAGAAGAGAATAAAGTTACAGTTAAATTTTCTTAATTGGCCACATTTAGTACAAACTGAGATCTATAAAATGCAAATGCCATCATAGATCAGGCTAAAGTTCTATGATCTGACATTCTGTCTACTGTATTTATTTCTACTGCATGCCTGTATAGAACGGATATTTTTTTCACTCTTTCAGATTACTTCATTTTCTCAACAAAAATGCATATTTTCCTTTGGAAAAAATGAGTACAGCAATGTTACTGAGACCTATTTCATCCCATAATCTCATTGTAAACTGGCACTGTTTTAAAGACCCAACATAAACCAGGGACGAAAGAAAGAAAAAAACTTATTAGTGGATATCAAAATGTATTTAACTCCTGAACCATCGATGCCCACTAACTTTGAGTTGTGTGCTATTGACTATCACAAAGGAATTCTGTTGGTCGCAACTCACCTGGCAGTAGTAAAGAGCTGTCACATCTAATGCACTTCTTCTGTTTTTTTGTGTTAGCTGATGGTATCAATAATTTAGATTCAAAAAAGTTTGATAAAATGAGAGATGTAAAATTGCCCCATCTGTTCCACAAAGAACAAGAAACATTTTGTTGATTTTACAGCACAAGTACAGGTTATGAGATCAAGTACTGTGTCACTGTTACTGAGGCTGTGTAATGGACAGGGCATTTCTGGGAATAGAAACTGCACTTGAATTCTGAGGTTAAGGTCAAAGACCTTGGGACTTCATGAGAGACGAAAAAAGTACTCAAAATTTCATACAAAATATAAATTATATTAAAAATTAGAATAATAATTCATACCCATATATTTATTACTAGCATAGACCCATTTCAATTTGCATAACATTAGACATGATGAAAAGTAAGTACCCGAAAGGAAAGATGTGCAGTCTGTCTGAAATAACTCTGTAAGTGTTGGAAATTATTGCCAAACTGAAAAGATCCATTTATTAAATTAAAACAAAGACTGGAAAACTATTACCTGCAACAATAATAGTGACTAGATATAATTAGAATAAACATTAATAGATAGGTTGCAAAGTAATTTATTAAAATTGAACTGTCAATTAGCTCATAAAACATACTTTCCTAAAACAAATCTATTCAGTGAATTAAAAAGGATTCTAATCAGAAAAGGGCTTATGATTGTTTTTAAAGGAAAATAAATTCCACTGCTTCATACATCAACATTCTTCTTGTGTGTATAGTGCAAGGCATATTTATTATGCAAACATATATGCAATACATAGATATGAATAAAGGGAAACAAATTAAGCTATGAGTTCTTAAAAAGTAAAAAAAAAAAAAAACCAACCAACCAAACAAAAAAACCCAAAAAACAAAAACAAAAATAAAACAAACTCAAGCCAAAGCAAAAAATTATATTAATACTTTTCATTTTCATAAGTTGAAGGACTAACTTGAAGTTTTAACAGCAATTAAATGTTTCTTCTTTTTCTCGTTAGTCTCGCATTGTACCTATGAGAATTAATCTTAGTTCTTATTCCTTTTAAAATTTTATGTTCTTTCTGCTGTAAATGCTCAACAACTGATCATTTATCTAAACCCAGAAATATTTTCAGGAACAGAGACATCCTTTTAAATGTTAGTACCTTCCCTCAACATTTTTTAGAAATTTTACCTTAGGGAGACATTGGCTCGGACAACCAGGAAATTCTGTCTCAATACTTTCATGAAAGAATGGGGCAGGAGAGGGGAAGAAATCCCTTCAAAGGTTTTTGCCAGGAGATAAGAGAGCAGAATACATTCACAGGTTTGAATTGAAAAGAACAACATAAATGTTCAGATCTTGGGGCATCAGGTTATGGATTATTTCCATATCTGGAAAGATTTGCTTACTACTATTATATGAGAAACAAAAATCCAATAGATTTATGAAGTGGACATTTATACAGTAGTTAGCTGATTAACTGCTAACGCTACAGAGAAGTTTTCAGTGACCCCATTTCAGAAAGAAAAGAAATAAAAACCTATTTTTAGTTATGTATGTGGGTTTCCAAGTTGCTAAGAAAGAATAAATGTATGTATTTCTGCACTGGTTTTAGTTTGTTCTTCTGTTTTTTATTCTCTTCAAATATTATATTTATTATATATTTGGGGCACATATTGTGTGGATGGGAGACAGAAAGCTACGTCCTCACCTATAAACCACTGAAAGGTATTTTTACATTTTGTTCAGTGAGGTGCTTTTTTTGTGTTTCATTTGGATGGTGGTTGTCAGGGTTTTTTTGGTCATCTTTTCATATCATTGCACTGTGGAAGACACTGAAAAGTTTTGGGGGCTAAACATATAGTCCTACATTAACAGGTCTATATTTTGCTTTCCTTGAGTGGGATCTTCAGGAGATATATACTGAAGCATGAAACAATTTATTCTGTTTGTGATTCTCAATCTTTCAGGAAAATTTATATTGAAAATCAGCAGGGAATCCTGGTTTTCTTTTTTTCAGTAACACCCTAAGGAATATAAATTTGTTACAATAGCTCCTGATTTCAGTTCTGTTTCTCAAATGGTTTATCCAGTGTTTCTGACAATATCAAATGCAAATGCTCTCAAAATAAAGTTAAGCTACTGTCCTTCATAATTCTTTGTTACATTAAAGATAGCATAGGTCAAAAGATAGATCAGAGAAGTTTACAGAACCATACTATAGGCCAAACTTCTGGAAATAAATGTACAAACTGTAAAATTATTAAACAATTAACTTTTTGGACTGCATTGTGATCTACCCTTAGGGTAAAATAGACCAAAACACCTGTTAAATAGCATAAAATGTAATTTTACATAATGGCCTTTATTTCCCTAATTTGCTTAGATCTTGGGAAAAGATGCTGTCACGAAAACTATTCTATTCCCACTGTGGAATGAAGTGCCAATTTGTTCCAGTTCCATTCAGTGTGTATATCGTACTTATGCACAAAGAAAAATTCATTTGCAGATGAACTGTGTAGTTCCAGGAATTTGCTACAAGAACTATGATATTAGAAAAACCAAAAAACTTTATGATGTATGCATATATGCTCCTGGAAGGTACACTTTTGTTTTTGTTGGGGTGGATTTTAATAATTTAGGCCAATGGATTATATTAAAATCATAGAAATTATTCTCTGAATGTGATTCAGTCTTTATCAGCTCAGAAATGCCTAATGAACAGCATAGTATTCTACACAAAAAATGCCAAATGTATGGAAGAATATTTCAATCTTCATCATCTATTTAAATCTTAATATAGTAGAAACAAACTCTTCCAGTAGATTTTGCCCTTTTGCCCTTATGGCACCCAAAAGTCTCTGTAACAAGTAAATTGATTTTCCAGAAGTAAATCTTAAATATCTCACCCACACAAATCTCAATTTCTATTAAACCAAACTAGTCCATCAAGCCCAAGTAAGTTGGTCACAAGGTTACCTTCTAAAAGCAAGGCAACATTGGGAAAGACTTTGAAAAATCAGAACATAAATTATTTTTCTAGGACATAATTCTTTACATTCCTTTTCAAAATCCTAGAGAAAAAGTGATAAAAGAACTTTTACCTATTCAAAGAAAAATAAAAGGATTTAAAATGTGGGGGATTATACTCCTTGAATGCAAGTAAAACACTTCTGAAAAAGTACTACTTCCAGGTAGACTATCCAAAGGCAAAATAGAAGCACAGGAAAAGTGGGTGAATATTAAAGCTAAATCAGATTTATATCTAGAACTTGATAGTTACATGAGCATTTGGTGACTATCTATTTAATGGCAATACAGAGGGTATGGGCAGCATGAAAATTAAGTCATAACACCTGGGCTCAAATGTATAATGCAGGGTGAGACATAACTAACAGAAGAAAACAAATCACATACAAATGAGTCCCATATCATTCATCTGTAATAACAATTAGGTTCAATTCAGGGTTTATATTTCCCCACCCACCAACAAAGCTTACTTGAGATTATTTTTCTCCATTTTTTTCAAAGCAATTACAATCTGTATTAGTTGAATTATATTATCACACAGAAATAAACACTTATACTCCCTAATGATGCAATCATTTTGTGGGAACAAAAGGTTCCATTGCTTTTGTTTTGTTGTTTTTTTTAAAATATAAAATGTATCTTTGTCTATACTAATCAGCCATTATTTCTGGCAATATCCCTGAGGCTCCCCTGCCAGCTGGAAAGGAAAACAATTATATAGTTGGCATTTATTTAGGATAACAGCTTCAGAGTCACTGTACAAGCAACTGTTTTCATCAGTGTTATTTAAATACTTAAGAATTACCCTTCCAATTTGTTTCAAGAAATCATTTTCATCCTTTGAGATTCAACCCAAAACTGAAAGATATTTGATAGACAGAACATTATGCTTTCATCTGAAAGTTACACAGATGTTTAGAAGTGAGTTTCAGAATGCTTTATGGCATTTACTAGTGATTTCTAGTTGGGTATAGAAGAGAGAGATGGAAGAGGTTTCAGGTCTGAGAAAAATTTATCTAAGGATAAGATACCCCATTACTTTGAAAGAATACCTGAATGTCAGTCCCTCTTTATGATATATGTTTTAACATATATCAGATTTTGTAAGTTGCACTTTCTAGGCATAAGGTAAAAAATAACAAATATAAATGAAAAACCATTATGAAAAGGGATGAGCTTTAAAAAAAAAAAAAAAAAAAAAAAAGAAAACAAACACAAGCCTTGTAGAAAATTGTAGCTGCTGTCATTATTAGCTGGCTGATTTCTTTTTGGCATCATAAGACATCCTCAGGGAAAAAATGTGAGATGAAAGTGCAAAATGATCTCTGGTATGGAAACAGGTAAAGATGTGATAGATGAAAATGATGGAAAACGTAAGAAGAAAACTGATATTGGTAGCTGGACTTAGCTGGACCATAAGCTTACAGTATAAATGTTACAGCAGTTAGGGAAAAATCCTAAGAAAGGCATAAAAGGCATTAAGAAGGAAACCATGAGGAAAGATTGAAAAGCATTTTAAAAAAAAGGCAAAATTACAATATTTTTTAGCCAGGAACAGCAGTTTAAAGGAAAGGAATTAAATACTATAGCCATATTTCATGCTGTATGGGAAAGATAGTGTGTGGCTGAAGATAGAAAATATCTTAAGGACATATATCTTAAGGTGATGAAGGAAGGGAGATGACTAACAATTGCACACTTAAAATTTAATGTACTATTACTCTTGAATACAGTGTTGTATCCTGTATGAACACCATCAAGATAGATATAACAGAATACCATGGATTTTTAAGTTGTAACATAGGAGACAGGAGGAGAGAAAGATATTAAAAAATATTTATTAAAGACAAACCAGAGGAGATGTAGCTACATCGGTTGAAACAACCTGATGAGTGTATTGGGAGCAGCAGCTGGCCTAAAGAATGATACACCATAGAGGTATAGACAATTTTTTGTTCTTACCTCTATTTAGTAATCTTTCATATGGCAATTTACTGCAGTTCTATTGGCAGTTCATAGGGACTACTCTGTGCTTCTCCATGTCTTCAAGCTCTTCTTTTTATTCAGAGGCATGAAATTTTCAGTGTTTGAGTAACTTAGGAACTAAAAGAAAGACAAGATTTAGATTCAGGCACCTACATACCTTTAGAAATCTGGCCCTTAGAAACAGGAATCCTACCTATTTAGTGGTATTTTTATTGCTTATGGAATTTTGTATCCTGAGATGCACCTGCATTTTTTGAAGGTTTCACCCATAAGCAGACAGAATGACACATATCCATAAAAATAATTAAATGTGATTTGGGATCATCTACCTATTGTTAAAGATTGGTTGTGAGTGAATTGTGGTCCACGTATCGTAAACTGTAACAGCACACCTTTCTGTACAAATACATAAGATTTTCCAGGAAAAGATATCTCACCATTTCACACATGTGCTAAATGGTCTTCATAATGCATCTCAAAAACATAAGATCAAGATCTGTTTCAACTTTGAAGCAACTCATATACATAAATATCTAAATCCAGAATGGTCTACCTTGTAAACTGTTTTTCTAGGGAAAACAGCTGAATATGATCCAACAAAACAGTGGAGAAACTGCTCATGTGGGTTAGTATCTTAATCATGCCTCTTACCGTCCCTAATGCTCAGTGAAAAACTGCACACCAATTAGTACTTTTAGACTGGTCAGATCCCCAAATTAAAGCCTGGCACACTGGTAGGCACTACACTGCTTCAAAATAGATGTTCCAAGAATTATACAGCCAGTTTGCAATTGTTTTTTATCTCTCTTCTGCCCACACCCTCCACTATTTCTCATCCAATTGTATAATTCCTCAGTAGCAGATAATGTTCTGACAAGAGCAAAGCTTCTCCAGATTGCCATGGGAGCTCTATGCATAGAATATAGCTCAGGATACAACCATTACATGAGACCTTGTTACATTGTGCTCAGAAAAAGGGAAAAAAGAGAACTAATAATTTCTACATGCATCATGTTCTGCGTCCTGTCCCATCCCATGCTTTGTGTTGTAGGTGAAGGTTTTTGCTTTGAAACCAACATTCTGCCTTTCTGCTTTTCTCCTTAGATAGGCCCTTCACTGTAATGAACTACATTATTAAAGCCAGAAATACTAGGCCAAACAAAATTAGTGACAGAATAAAACGACTAGGCAAAGCTTCAGTTTGCTTCCAAAAATCATTAACAGTCCAGATATTTAGCCATAAATAATTATTACAGTCATTTTGGTTTTCAGAAATGGACAAAAAGTTTTTTGGGAAACTCTAGGAAGCATATCTTAAACTTCCAGATCAAGGTTTGGGTGCTGCTGAGATGCACAAATTCATTTGTGGCCAGCAGTTGGAGAGAGGTGATTCTGTCCCTCTATTCTACCCTGGTGAGACCCCAGCTGGAGTGTTGCATCCAGCTCTGGGGTCCTTGACATAAGAAAGGATATGGAGCAAGTCCAGAGAAGAGCCCACAAAGGTGACCAGGGAGATAGAACACCTTTCACATGAAGACAGATTAAGTTGGGGTTGTTCACTCCAGAGAAGGCTCATGAGAGCCCTATTGCAGCCTCTCACTACTTGTAACGTGTTTACAAGAAAGATGGGGGCAATTTTTTCATATGTCTGGGATAGGACAAGGGGTAATGATTTGAAGCTAAAAGAGGGTAGATTCTGACTAGACATAAGGAAGAAACTTCTTATAATGAGGACATCAAAATGCTGGAATGGATTGCTCAGAGAGGTGGAAGATGACCCATCTTTGGAAACATCTGAGATCAGGCTAGCTGGGGCTCAGAGCAACCTGCTCTAGTTGAAAAAATGGTCCCTGCTCATTCCAGAGATGTTGGATTAGATGATATTTAATTGTCACTTCTAATTCAATGATTCTAGCCCATGTTCACTGTAAATTCCTGTCCTTGTTGTTCCTAGGATTTTTGCTTCTTTAGGGAAAAACTTCACATTAATATTTTTTTTTCTGTATTATCCATTACTCTGTATTTTCTTTTCACTTTTCTATCCATTCCATGGTCACTTGTTCTTCCAAGAAGTCACAAAAATTCATGTAATTTTTTCACTTCCTTTTCTTGTCAGTCCTGATTTCCATGTGTCCCTGGGCCAGGAAATGTGTCTTTAGTGTTTACAGTATGTACTAGACAGAAAAACACCCTTTTTTCACAGCTAAAATACTAAAGCTAGGAATATTTCTATTACAACCGTTATTTCAAAATAATTTCCTGCTTCTGCCAGATAATTAATTTTACATAGCCCAACACAAATTAGAAACACTTTTTTCACATCCACTTCAAACATGATATAAAATAGAAAAGGGCAATAGTCTTGTACTCTACAGCTGCCACTAATATTTTCTTTTTGCTAGTACAGTATATAAATGGCATCTGGTAGTTCAAGTCTGTCACAACAAATTAAAGTACCATCTTATGGACTCTTAAAAAAACCCCCAAAAATGAAACAACCAAAAAGAGAGTCTGAGATGTAAAACAGGAAGAAAAAATATGGACACAAGTATATTCTGCAAGATAAGGAAATTCAATATGAGGATGTCGGAACAATAATGTGAATTAGAAAAGCTTAGGTATTTTTCCCTGTAGATCATGTAGTTTACTTTAAATTAGAAGTTTATATACAGCATCCCTTGTAATCTTGTATCCTGTGGTATCTAGAAAACTGCTAAACCTCCACAAACATTGAAATCAGAGAACAGATAAAGAAATTTTTACAGGGTTTAGAAGTGACTAAGGAAATGTACAAAAAGTAAATACTAACTACTAGGTGTCTTAAAAAATACTTTTTAAAAATTTAAAAAATAGAGTAGGAAGAAATTTACTTGAGCAGTAACAGTCAAAGAAGGAAAAAAAAGAAACTTTAGAGAATATGCTTTGCAGGCATGGGAAGGAGTGCTCTAATTCTTCTTTAATAACTCAAGAGAGGACAAATTTTTCCCTAACAAAGTATTGGCTGCACACTGACAGGAATAAATTTGACGCCTGGCAGCAAAAGCATCTGCTAAGATCTACTTAAGGTTTTATAAATCTATTGTGTGGTACAACTTTGCTATACTAGACTAGCATAATAAAATCCTAGACTTCTGGCACTAAAACTAATTAGTAAGTAGATTGAGGGTTGGGAAAGTGGCCCAGATAGGTCAGCCACATGATAAAAGTTTCTAAATATGTAGAGGACCTAAAAAGTAAGTATGCAATGACAACGGTTATTTCATGGTTTAGAAAAAAAAAAAAAAAAAAAAAAAAAAAAAAAAAAAAAAAAAAAAAAAAAAAAAAAAAAAAAAAAAAAAAAGAAGAGAAAAACCAACCCACCCAAAAAACAACAACAAAAAACCACCTCACAATCAAATAAGCATTATACCTTTTGAGGACAAGTAAAAGCTAGCAACTTTTCTCAAGTTTGTATAAAATAACAAACCCTGCTGGGACTGTAGTAACCACAGTGACTGCTTTAAGAATTTTTAGCCTTTGATAGTGTCTCATCCTGGACAGCTATATAAAAACCCTTTGATTCAACTAATGATTACTATTCCCCAAAACAATTTGAAGGAGCAACTGGATGGTCTTGAGATAGAATAGAATGGAGGGCGATGCAAAAATATTTAAATCATTACAGAGTAAAATCCATCTTCAGAAAGATGAGGGGAGAAAATACTGTATTGCATTAGCTTCAAAATTTCTCCTGAATTGTATATTCATGTTTACACCCAGTTCTGAGGAAAACCACTTCCTAGAAATATTCTTACTCAGTTTTAAGCTTCTGTACTGAATTAAGGGTAGATCCAATGTTAATGAGCAAATTGTATTTATTTGAAAATGAGTCTATGCAGTAGTGGGGGGAAATGTTGAAAAATTCTTTTAACTTCAGCACAACAATATTTTATTTCAATATCATGTTTAATGCTTGGTTTTGTACTACATAGTGCTTAGTACAAATGCCAGTGATTACTGTGGCTTTGTGTTCTCTATATCTGTGACTAATAGTCTTGTACTAGGTATTGCTTCCTTATTTACCTATGTCAGTGATTATTACATACTAGCAGATGTCTTTGTTTTGAGAAAAAAAGTTGTGTGTCACAGCAAAAACTAGTAGGAGAAGTACATTATGACCTGACCATATCTTTGAGATGGTCTCAAGGAGAAAAGATTCTTTAGATGACCCAGAACCACATCCAAATAAGTTCACTGAAATAAGTTGCATATATGCATGTATTCAGGAAATGTAATGAATACGTAATAGGGATGTAGTGAGTATGTATTGGTTTCATTAATATAGCCAGGTCTGTTAAGCTGCTGGGTGTGCCTATTAGGTGGAGAGATTCCCCCAGGTACTCAGTGTGCTAAATAAATTAATGCTGTCTTTCTAACCCAACAAACTGGTTGGAAATTTTATTTCCCAGTTTTCAGTGACACTGAGGAGATAAAACGTTTGGTATATCTTCAGGAGTCTCAGAGGTTCTTGTATATTTTTTTATACCAGTATTTACTGTGAAATAGTCTGTATCAATCTCTCATGCTGTTGCTGAAAAGGAAAAATGTATTCCAGATTTATGTTATTTTTTAAAATACAGTCCAAAATTGTTCTTAGGAAAGGATTAAACTCTCATTACATTCTATGCTGACTGATTGCTAAAACAAAACTAAATTCTGGCCAGAGAGCAGACTCAGCAATGTATGTAATTATTTAAATTTAAATCTGATGGTCAAGGTCTCAGGCTTGATACAGCCTAGTGGGAAGTTTAATGTTGGAATAAAAGCCTATTCCACAGTTGCATCTCTCATCTGCAATGATAAAACTTGAGTTGACAGCTGGAAGAGAAGCAGACTTAAAGCTTTGTGGGTCAGCCACAAGAGAGAAAGGCATGCTGACACACAGAAAGCAGTAGCACTTATGGAAAAACCTACTCATTGTACATGTACTAATATATTACCTTAGAGTAGAAACTCTTATACTGGTAATCACAAGCTCTCATGAGACATTTATTGGATGGAGTTTGAGCAAATATTCAACACTGCAAGAACAACTCTGTATAGAGCAATGAGAAAGGACAGAAAGAATGACTAAATTATCACCTCTAAGAACACAGAAAAAATAAAGCAAGAATATTAACTGGATATCTTGATCACCAATTTCCAAAATGACTGTTTCCCAATAAGATATATTTTAGAAAGCTGTTTGCAGAAACTGTTCCAATATTTTTCTCCCGTGCTGATCTGTTGAGTTGTTATTCAAAATGCGAAAAACCAGAAAGATCAGATCAAATCTAGAATATCTCTTTTACATCAGTAAAAGTTCCTAACATTAAATCTCTTTTCACCAAATATTCATTCTCAGTCTCTCACTCAGAGCTCTGCCGAAGGACTAGAATTTCAGTAGCTTGTAGGAACATTGTGCCTTTAGAAATAGGCTTGACAAAAGCTTCAGCCAGGAAAAAGAATTAGAAAAATAAACAGTCCAAAATTATTTTATGCTTGCTGCAGGTATTATTAAATGGATGAATGAGGGTCTTCTATTTACAACTGATTTATTTGTTGTGATTTTTTTTAATAGAGAGATGCATTTCTCTAGATACTGAGTTCTGGTCTTTGTCTGTCTGTTTGTTCTTTTGTTTATTTCCTTCCCCAGATGATATTTATTATTGATTAGAAAATAACATTTTTAATGACAAACAAACCAATGCAATCCTAAAGTCAACAGCTGGCAGAAATGAACAAGTACAACACAATGAATATATGAATAAGAATTGAAGCTCTGAGGAAGGGTTAGATTTTCTTACCCTCTCAGGCTCAGGAAATGTGTGATTACATCTCTCTCAGAATGGCCTGACAGCCCCACTAGCAGTTTCTAGAACTATTTTTAAGGAATAAGTTAGTGAGAAACAAGTACGCGTACATTTTCCTATCTGTTTCCCATTCTAGCTCTGTGATATTTGATTAATTCACAGTATGTGTATGTTTATATATAATAGTGTAAGAGGAGGGAGACAGAGATCATAATTTCCTCAGAACTTTTCAGACTTATTATCTTTCTTCTCTTTCTGAGTCATTAAGAAATACTAATAAGAATAGTGCAGGTGTTACTGCTCAAAAGCGAGAAATAAGGGTTAACTTTGTCAGTCTATATCTGTTAGGATAGACTTAAAATTCCAAAATATGCAAAGATTTTTAGGCAAACTACTAGTTTTAAAATTGTACAGGAAAGAGAAAATCAGAGGAAGAAGAACAGCTACTGTGTCACTTTCAGTGCACCGAGCTAGATTTCATTGTTATCTAAAAAAGATGTGGAGTTACTGTAAATATTGTTGCCCTTTTAGAACCGTTTTACAATATGTTGTGATGTGAATCTTGTGAAAAATAAAAAAACCAGTCAGGGCATTGCAAGAATATGTATATATATGTATAACATTAACACAAATATTTAAAGTGCATCCTTTAAGAAAAATATTAGCATACACTCTGACAATAAAACAAAAATTTCCCTGAAAAGGAAATCCTTGCAGGCTGTTCTCCAATAATACTAAAATGTAGCAGGATTTTATATCACCTTGTGAAAATGTATTGTGCTTTTTGGAAAGATAGGGTCAGGCTTTCTGAGCTGAAAAATTTAAATCCCAAATATATCACCAAATAATTTATGACAAAAACCTCTTCTTAAAGATGTTAAAAACTGTATAGGCAGCAAAAAAAAAATCTTATCTTTTAGAGCTATTCTTAATGAAAATTACTATAACTTTGAAAATTTGTTAATATATTTTCAATTTGGTTATTCTAAAAACTCAGTTTGGTCCCTGATTTCACCACCGAAGATCAATTTTATTTTCTTTTCTCTCTTTTTGTCAACTCACAAAGGCTTGGAGTTTGCAGTTATCAAGAAATAGGATTCTTTGATATCTAATTCTTAAAAAAATTGTTTGACAGAACCTCAAATAGTATTTTATTTAGCATGGAGAATCCTTGAAGACTAGGCTTTCTGACCTAGGACAATTCACTTTTTAGTAGAATTTAGTTTCAATGTTGTTGCAAAATTGCGACTATATTGAAGTTTATCAATACTTTCTGTCACATAATTTTATGGTTTCAATGCAGGAAAATGTGTGACATAGCTGGCTTACCTCTGCTTACTGCCTATTATTCTCAGTGTTTGATGAATAAACTAAAACAAAGCAAAAGAATATAAAACAGGACATCAGATGGTAGAGTACATTTCCATTTCTTCTTTGGACAAACATTGATATGAATACTAATGAGCAAGCAGAGCACTCATGTTTCACAATAAACAAGGTTAAAAAAAGATTTGTACTAAGGCAGTACATAGCCTCTTTTATTTTCAACTCAATATTTTCCTGGTGTCAACTATGCGATTTTAGACTTATCTTCCATCTGAATTATGCAGGTTATTCACCATACAAAATTGATATTATAATTTAATCTTCTCTCCCTATTCATTTGTAAAGTGCCTATAAAAATGGCTCCCAAATGGAAAACTGTTAAGAGCAATGATATAATAAACAGAATAAACCATATTTCAATAAATCTCTTATTCTGCAAAAAGCTGCTTTTGATTTCTCTGTACACTGAAAATTAAAGTCTAATTTATGGCTTCAGTATTTTCAAATGTTACTTCAGCATGTGTTAGGAGTGTTTTTTCTTAGATATCACAGTTCAACAACAAAAGATTATTAATGAAATAATACTACATATGAAAGAAATTAGGAGAATAATATGAAATCTATATTCAATTATGAGCACACAATTTGCAGAATATGTAATGTACAAAAGAGAAGCTAAGTAACTTGTAATTGTTTAGAAATGGTTTTTTATGCATTTAGAGGAAGAGTATAAAACAAAGAAATGTCAGAATTTTATACCAGCAATTTTTTTTAAGTAAAATATTTTCCTACATAGTGCTCATTTTGAAGATTACTTATTTTCCACCTAGTAATGCATTTTGCTTCTTTTTTATGTGTACTAATTATGAACAAATATGTCCCTATTAGAATAAGACAAATATAATAGGGAATATTCACCATGAATGTTATCTTGGTTGGTCAGCTGAGATAGACAGCATTATTTCTGGACTTGCTCTGTATGAGTTCCAAGCAGCAGAGATTTCAGAACAACTGTGTGTATTTTCAAGGGTAACTGCTGTGCATGCATGTGTGCCTTCCCAAGGTGGAACATCTTATCTTTGTAAAGACAAACTTTATCAGAATAATTTTTTACTGTTAAAAAAATTGTAATGTTTTAGTTACTTCATGATATGATATAGTTGTAATTTCCTGAAATTCAGTAAATATTTAAGTATATTTCTCTGTTTTCTTTCTCTATATACACTGGTAATCCAAACCCAGCTATGAGCAGGGTTAATCCCATAATGTAGCACATTATCTTTCCATTGTTGTTGCTAAATTGTTGAATTTAGAAAAACGATTGAGAATTATATTCCATTTTAATAAGCAGAAAGCTGTTCTTTAATTGAAATTAAAAGTCAAATCTGCCCACAAATGGCTTCTTCACAAACCTGTATCTTTTTCCCTGAGTTTGACAATGCTTTTGATATCTTTCTGTTGTTCCCCCAGGCATGAAGGCAGCAACAGTGTTTTCATTTAGCATGAAATTCACACCTGCAGAAAAGCACAGACTGAATAAAGGGTTTAAGTGGGTGGTAATTAGTATATCTGGATAGGGTTAATCTGTACCTAACAGGAAATGATCTTTTAATGGACACAAAGAGACTACTGCAGCCTACCTTTGAGAGCCATGGTGGTTTTATGGTGTCTTTTATTCCCTCTGGAATTCTGTAAGTGCACTCTCATGGTGACTGCTCTGTCTCTTAGCATGGGAGAGCATTCATGCGCTCAGCAAAATGCATGCATACAGATCTTCATGTTAAGGGGCCAGAACAGCCGGGCAAGGAACACGATGGTGACTGTGTCTCGGCAGCAGGCACTGAAGGACAGTGAGGACAAGCATAGCACTGAGGCCCTGAGGTGTCTAAAGGGATGAAAGCTATGCGCTTAGCAAAATGTGGACTCTCTACAGGAATCTGGAAGGTGCTTAGTACTGCTTTGGATGTATCTATTGGGTTTTTGCTGCTTCTTGAGATAGGACTCAAGTTCACAAAGTCAAGTGGCTTAATCTAGTTATGCTGCCTGGTGTAATAAAACCTCAGTGTGAGCAAGTTACTGATGTTACAGCATCAAATTATCATAAGAGCATTAACTATGCTCTTACTTCTCCTGTCTTAGATGAAAGGCAGTGTTTACAGTTGTCAGGCTGAGTGAGGTCTAACTTAAACATAATAAGAACAATGATTTTGCAGCAGATAGCTCATCAACACAGAAGAACATTTTCTTGTATACAATAAGTACTTCATTCCTTAATAAGATAAATAGGAAGGACAAGAGGTAGATATTTTAGAGATTTCTTTATTTTATGTTCAAGTATTACCCTTTTCCTGAAGATTACTGAAGTGCATGAACTGGTGTATTTTTTGTCTTTCAAGGAGACCTGCAGTGTCAGTGAGAGTTTCCATCAGCACAGTCAGAACTCACATGAACCTGAGAACCACTCTGGATCTCAAAAGTCATAAGAGGCTGCAGCTCATAATGTTGCAGCTAATATTCCATCTTGTCTTCTTCTGTGGAGCTAGAAAAACTTAACTTTTTGTCAGTCATCTATTCAGGATGAGAAAAAGGTATTACTCGCTTGATGAAATCCTCTTTGCAAATAGAATTTTCATTCCCTGAACACAACGGAAACCAAACAATAAAGAAAACTACTTTTCTTCAGTGCTCTGAGACTTTTTAAAATAGTATGCACCTAAAAACTCTATTAAATTCCTTTTTAGCTCAGGGTAAAGTTATGGTTTTTTATTGTTATATACATATTTCTCAGTAAGCTACACCCACTCAGCCTGCAATCTTTCTGTTCCTGTTTTTCAGGTTTTTTTTTTTTTCTTTCTGCCTAGCTACAATTTTGTGTCATAATGTAAGCAAAAATCTTTATTGTTTAATTATTTATTATTATTGGGGTTTGATTTGGCACACGGTGCCACAAGAATGATTAAGGAGGACAATGAGCAATGTATGAGGGCAGACAATTATTAATTTGACTTTGCCATTTAACCAACATTTCCTGATTTTTTTGTCTTTGGGACAAATACTGGCCCAAAAAGCATCTTCGTTCCCTGGGTAAGCTCTTCTTTGGACAGAGCTGTATTCCTGGGATGGAATAACTTAGCGGTTTAACCATGCTCTTACTTATCCTGTCTTAGAGAAAAGGCAGTGTTTACAGCTGTCAGGCTGAGTGAGGCCTAACTTAAACATAATAATGATTGTGCAGCAGATAGATCATCAACACAGAAGAACATTTTCTTGTATACAAGCTGGAGCTGAGTTTCTCTTGTCTACGCAAGGCACTTTTCTCTCATGTCCACACTAAGATGCCTGAGGATTTCTAGAGCACTGATATTTGTTATTTACATTTGGAATGAGAAATTTCAGTGTGTCAGTTTGCACCTTTATTTCCTCATTATAAATGTTTATAATTTTTTTTAATTTTTATTAATTTCAATTCTAGGAAAGTCATTGAACTCTAGGAAAAGAGCTAAGATCTTCCGTAACAATAGAATATAGTCTTCAAAAGTTGTTTCTGTGACTGCCAGAGACTTCAGCTTCACTTCATTATTCAGTCACTTACAAAAGCAATCTTCATTGAATACTATTTGTCCTTAAACATGAGTAGTTCAGATTGTCACTTGCTTTTGAGGAAAACACTCATTCTCAATTCCGATAGCAGGTTTGAATGCTGATAAATGTTAGGAAATTAATTTTAAAAATGAACCAGGTAAATTAACAGCAGAGATAGAAGTGTATTAAAAGCACTACTATTTTCAATAAACAGACATCTTGTTTTTCAAGTGGTTATTATAGACAAGAAGTGTCAGGTTTGCTAGAATAATATAAATCAGTGAACTAAAGAACTGAACCTTAACAGATTGCTTTTTCAGAGCACAGTCTGTTTTAAACACAAGTCCTTAAAAACCAACACATCCCCAATCTAAAGTGAACCAATCACTATAAATGCTAAATTGTGCTATTGAAATTCCTTGAAAGAGGTTTTGGCAATGATGTGTGTTCCTACAGTGTCACACTGCCTATAACATGACAGAGGCATGTCTCATAACCCCATTATTCCCTATGATTTCTGCTCTCTTTCATGGATTTGTTAAAACCCAATTCCTCACTGCTACAACTTTAGGTGTCTGCTTATCACTCCTTATTTATATTCAAGCTTCCTATCCCCACTCTTCCATTCTGTCTCTTCATATAACTCTCTTTTATACTGGCTTTTTTTCTCTCTTTGGAAGGGTCTTTCAAGTTTCCTCCTTATCAAAGGGCTGGTGTTCAAGTTTTTTCTTCTCTTGTCATTGTAAGTTTTCCAAGATTCTTGGCCTTATAAATTCTTTACGTTACATCAAATACAACTGTGCTTGTATTTTATCTCCCATCTTGCCAGTAGCTGAAAATACCTTCAATTTCAGCATGTTTTATTGCTGAAATGCAGTGTTTTACCACTCTTGCTAATGCTTATAATACTTTGTGCCTTGCCTTTCCCTCTATTCTCTCCCTCTTGCCTCTTCTCTCCGGTAGGGTTATTCAGTTTTGCCCTCTTTCTAAGATGCCTGCTTTCTCTCCACCTTTTCAGACGTGTACTTTTTTTGTTCTCTACTATTATTTTCCTGTTATGTCTGGGAAAGCTATTCATGGTGTTTGCATTTTGACCTGTAATAGGAGGAAAAATCTGTAATGAGGCAAAGTAAGGTAGTTACTAATGACATTATCAAAGCAGTAGAATATTCTGTATTGTGGAATATTTGCATTAATCTGATTATTTGTACATATTATTTCTTAGTACAAAATAAACCAATTATGTGTTCCCACACTATAGACACTGAGCAAATAGGCAGATAGATAAATTGGTCTGTTAGATTTGTGAATGTTCTACTTCTTATACTAAATAACAAGAAAATAAGAAATTGTGTGCTGAGGTTTTAGTATGTATTTTTCTGCTATGCAAACTCAGTCAATTTAGCTTTCCTATACAGATTACAGCAGTGGTTCCTATAACACCAGTGAAGCAAAAAACATACAGATGCCATTAAAACACGACCAATCTATTCAGAGTCAATAAAGTAGCAATTAAATAACTTACATCTGCATAAGTTAAAATAGGCGAGAGGAGTTAATTAGAAAATCTTACATCTGCCTGTTTTCTTAAGGAAATTGCCTTACAAGATTCTTCTTCCTTAGCCCAGAATACTTCAAGGAGAACACATGTGGAAGAGAAAAGATAAATTAACTCTTAAAGGTTTTTATGTTCCCAGAAGTTTACCTGGTGACTAAGCATCCTGAATAAAATCTGATCAGGCTAAATGGAGCTACTGCTCAAGGACGCTTAAATAAATGCTAAAAAAAAGCCATAAAATATTGCTTCTGCATGAGCTACTCTCAATATGTTTGGTTTTGGTGTTTTTTTTTTTTTTGACTAGGAACACAGACAAAGAAGAAATATGCATCACTTTCCAGCACTCTGTTCCTTTTACCAAAGACTAAATTCAGCTCAGTCATGAAGTTTTTGAAGGCTTTCTCCTCTTCCCTGCTCAAAAAGCAAAGGACTCAGAGTTGGACTTTGAAAATTATATAATGTAGAGTTACCAATTTTTCTGGGGGTAATTTACCAGCAGCCCTTAGCAGCCCCATCTGCATCTATTTATTTTAATTTTAGTGGTCAAATGAGGATGAGCTTACAAGCTCAATTCCACATGATTAAAGGAATTCTTTGCCAGAGTGTGACTATCTGACAAATTATCTCCTTCCTTTCCTTTTCCTCTTCCACTCTCTTGAAAAATGGTTTATTATGAATTACCTCTTGTATGGCAAAATAATCCCTTACTTAGTTTTATATAGTACTCAGCTTCAGTTTCCCATCAATAGATATAGATTTTTTTTCCCTAAACTCTTTTAAGAAAAATTATAACAAAGTAACTTTTGGATCATGTTAATAATATCTGAGAATGTCAGCTCCAGCATGTATTCTCTTGGAAAAATATTTTTATACATTTTTCTTGAAAAACACAACAAAACAAAGCAAAACAATACAGCACAACACCTCCACACACACACACAAAATTCAGACACACAAGCACAAATAGAGTAAAAAATACTTTCAAGTAAGTGTACAGATGATTTTTTTTTTCAGAGCAAATAATATCTAAATATGAAAAGCTTGTTAAAAAGAGTCTAAACACATGGCATAGGAAGATAAGTGTCTTTAAATAAAATTTTGTATCTGGAAAAATATGAGGAGTCATAAAATGCTCAGGTGACTTTTTCAGAATTTTTGTCTTTTTAAAGCAGGTTAATGCAATGTATGAAACTGATGAGTCCTCAAGATATTTGTAATCCTGTATCCACAAATTCATATATTGATCAAGTTGATTTATGCCTTTACCTCAGCCACTCCTATAAGAGCTAGGAATGTGGAAAGGCAACTCTGTTTTTTACAAAGGTTTTTCAAATGTATTTTGTTTTTCCAGACCTAAATAAATGACATTTCAGACAGACTCCTAATAGTATGTAAATGTTACAAGTTAACTAAAATTATATAAATATAATCATATTAGCTTATAATATTAATTAATCTATGATTTATTTATATTAATTTATCATGAATTAATTTATTTACTATTTTAAAATAATTAGAACAAAAAAATTATTATGCATTATTTTTCTCTTGCTTTTTATAACATTCTTGGTAAAATTTACTCAGTTATTTGTTGCTTAATTTTCCTTAGTTGATTTTTTCAAATTTTCTCTTTTCTCTTTAGGATTTTTATTTGCTTTTGATACCTTCCCACTCTTTTTTTGTCTCATAACTTCTTTCCTCTGCCACTTATCTGACTATGTTTCAGTTACTGTGTTTTCTTTGTTATTTTGTCCCTCATGAACTCCTGACTACCAACAAGCAATGAAAACATGATATTAAAGGTAGAGTGATATTTTGCCTTACATAGTTTATATTTCTAATTGTGTTGCTAAGTTTTGTCTTCGGTTCTGTCCACACTGTCTTGTCATTTATTCAGGAATCTGGATTAGAAAAATCAAACTGATCAACTAAACAGACAAGCAAACAAAACCCCAGCTAGACTAACACCTTCTGATCATGCTTTCCTAATGTGATTGACAGTACTTATAACATTATGATTTTAGAGTCCATAATCTTACCTTTAGAAAGTCAGACACAAAAGCTTAAAATACTTAAAATACTTGAAATTAGATTATGTGCATGTAGCAAATGCTCTATTTAGCTTTTCTCTCTGGTAAAATTTCTCCTTAACAAGTATCATCACCAATATTTATAATAAAATCTACACTTAATTTCTGTCTGTGTTATATGCCTACTGAAATGTGCATCCTAGATGAATTACAGGACACTCAGCTGATAAGCCTACAGACCTAATTCTACTAGGTCATGTTTATGATGAGGTTGTCAAAATTTCAGGCATATTTCAAGCATCATCCTATATCTGAAAACCTCAGCGAACTAAAACCATTTAATTTAATTTTGTCCAGGCTTCATCAGCTTTTTTTTTTTTTTTTTAAGGCCTCTTCCAGACAACAGAAATCTACTTCAAAGAGAATCAGATTTAATTATGGAAAGAAAACAAAGCCCCTCCTTTCCTTTCATTTGGTTAAAGCTGTGAAGATGAAACTCCATCTGTTTACATTTTTATTCCTAATATATTCTTTTGTGTCAGATAACTCTGCTTCAGTGAAGAGGGAGGACCATATACTCTTTAGATGGAGCCCCTAGCCTTCAAAACAAGTCAGATTCAGAGGTATTTCCACAGAAGCACAGACCCTGCTCCCTGATGCTCCTTGCTGCCTTATTATTACTTGACAGCTCGTTTCCCTGAGGGGACTGTGAATATTTTGCCAACAGCCATCCCAACCATTGTCTCCAGACAAAAGAAAGTGGGGTCTTTGATGCATACACTATGAATTCAAATCTTTGGGATTTCTCAGGAGATCGGTACCAAAGGGGTTTGATGAAGCTTGGTTTTGGGGGGAAAAAAGTTACCTAAAGCTTTTTTGCTACAGGTACTGAATCCTTTGTATCTATTTTAGCATTAAGAGGTCAAATATTTGGCAAGTAGGGAAGAAAAGACAGGAACTCTGGCTTTGTCCCGGTGCATTGAAACATAAGGTCTTGTCTTTCAAATATCTTAGACATCTGATAATGTACCCTTTCTGCTCTGAAACAAAAATCTGTTTCCTTCAAGTTTACCCTACAACTATTACTTACTACTCTCTCCACCACATTTTTATAAGGTTTTGCAGTAACATTGCAACTTAAATTACTTAACTATTCTTGCATTAATTGGCAATTTTCTGTGGTCAGAATAATATACTTGAACGCTGTGTTATGTTTGTACTGAGACAAAATACAGGAAATTTTATGGTGGCAATGAAGCAAAATCAGCAGGTGTGATTATCATGATAACTACACCCCTGGGTGCTAAGAAGCACATGGCTGCATCTGGTCCATAGTTATCTCTCCAGGGGTGAGATTATTTCATGATAACCACACCGCCCTAATGGCCCATTGCTTAAGTAGTATTCATGACCCTTATTTAGAATCTTGCCTATATAGAATAGACTGAATTTCTCCCCCACCCCAGCTGTGTCTACTTTTATCTTTTTAGTGTAATTCTTTCTTTGTTCATTTCTATTCATTAAAGAGAAGCATTTGATATAAATGCATTGTCGTTAATATCAGAATTGCAGATAAGTAAAATGTATGGTTTGGATCAAAACAAGCATTTATCTAGATTCTAGGTATAGCATAACTGATTTTGTGTCACACATCTCGTGGAACCTGACTGGCATTATTTGCTATGAAAATATGAATTCCAGAATAAGGACTTTTCCAGTGCTCTGAACAAAAATTAATGATTTCTACCTTGTCATTGCATTATTGCTAGAGGTGTAAAGAAATGAGAGCAAGAGCAAGAGTTTCCTATCCCTTCTCACCTTCTAGTCATTGACAAGCAGTGTGATTAGCAATTAGACTGAGAATACTCTAAAATGTTACAGAGAAAGCACTTCAGAATTCAAAGAAGCAAGGGCTGGGCTATGCAGATATAAGTTTAATGCTACCCTGCAATTCCTGTCACCATCTGACTCCTGGTACGTATCTTCAGCTGTGGAGGGGCTCTCTTAATACATTTCAATGTCCTATGTCCCCTAATTAAATCTGGCTAACAGTGTGCAACTCTAAACACTCAATGAGTACAGAAAGAAAATAAATACTTTGAGGAGTATTGCTTGAAGGAAATATTTTTATATTTCATATAATAGATTATTTTGCTGCTTCCCTTTAAAGGTTAATGTATTTTCCCAGCAGTTTAAGTTGAACACAAAGTCTTAGTAAGAGAGAAAATGACAGGAAATTTAATGTTACCAAGTAAAAAACAAAGGCTTTCCTCCTCTTAATGGGACTCACGACAACACAAATCGCATCTGGTTTAGCTGATAAGGTAGGCACTGAGATGGTGAAATGGATTCAAAAGAGGAATATTTCTTTATCAAACACATTCAACTTTCATTTTCTTTTTGATTTTTTTTTTCCTTCATAGAAATAAAAAGCTAAGATGATTCCTTTTCACAAGGTAATAATCATTCAATGAGTTAAACCAATATTTTATTTTTTAAATTGAGGGGATGCCACAAGATATTTCTTAATTAATTTCATAATTCCCAAGAGCAATTAAAAGGATTATTGTGAGAATGACTGTTGTAATTTAAATCGATTTTAGTACATAAAATCATTTTTCCACTGTCTCCTCTCTCCGTAGCAACAGTGGATCAGAGCATGACAGGGAAGTGAAATATGCCCACTTCATTCAGACTGGGTAAGCACAAATTCGAATGTTTGATTGCCTGATTCTTACACCTCCATTGACTCTGAACAATACTTTCAGGCTTTTCTCTTTCAGGGTTTTCAGGTTTTTAAGACTTTCTGTATTTTACAAATAGGATCCAAAGCAAAGTATTCTCATGTAAAACAGAATCATAGAGTCTTAGCATATCCTGAGTTGAAAGAGAGCCACAAGGATTATTAAGTCAAACTCCTGGCTCTGTACTGGACCTCCCCAAGGATCCCAGCCATTTGCCTGACAGCCCTGCTCAAATGTTTCTTGAATATTTGGCAGGTTTGGTGCCATGGCCCTTTTCCCTGGGGAGGCTATTCTAGTGGCAACAGCTCTTTGGGTAGAAAACCTTTTCCTAATATCTAACCTAAATCTCTCTTGACACTGTTTCCTCCCATGCCTATTGCTTGTCACCCCTGAGAAGAATGAGATTGGTGCCTGTCCGTGGGTTTCATCTTGTGAGGAAGTTGTAGACTGCAGTGAAGTCTACCCTCAGTCTCTTTGTTTTCAGGCTAAACAGACCAGATCTCAGCAGCTCCTCACACAACTTCTCCTCTAGACCCCTAATTGTCTTCTGAGCCCTCCTTTGGACACTCTCTAATAGCTTTACATCTTTCTAATGTTATGGTACCCAGAAGTGCCTCCAGCACTTGAGGTGAGGCTGCCCCAGTGCAGAGCAGAGTGGGACAATCCCCTCCCTTGCCCGGCTGTGATGCTGTGCCCGATGCCCCCCAGGACACGGCTGGCCTTATATTCACTCATTCACACTGTTGACTCATCCTGACCAGGGCTCTCAGGTTCCTTTCCACAGCACTGCTCTGCAGTGTCTAGTTCCTCAATCTTTATGTACATTCTGGGTTGCTCCAGCCCAGGTGCAGAATCCAGCATTTGCTATTGTTGAACTTCATGGGGTTGGTGATCACCTAGCTGACTTAATTTGTCAAGGCCTCTTTGCAGGGCTTCTCTGCCTTTGAGAAAGTCAGCAGCTCCTCCCAGTTTAATTTCATTGGCTAACTTACCCAGTGCAACTTCAAGTCCTGTGTCAGAGCCTTTTATGGAAATATTGGAGAATGCTGGCCCTAAAAGGGAGCACTTCAGAAGTAGTGACTGAAACATGATATTTATATTTTCTGGTCCTCTTCTTATGAAACATTTTGCAAAAAATATGACTGAAAGAGCTAGGAGGAATGGAAAATATATTACAGATGGAGACCACTGAACAGAAATGTTCTGCTACTTTAGTATTATTTTTTAACATTCACCAGTAGCACAAAACTTGGAAACAGAGAAACAACAAGCTTTTAAGTAATTTACTTCTACACCTAAATTTTGCATCAACAAATCTATTTAAGAGACAAACAGCAGCAACACTGTACATTGTTTTCTCTCTTAACTTCAGGAATCCCAGCTCAGAAATCCCTAGAGAGCTCAGTGAATAACTTAATTCTCCCTCTAGAAGGGAAAAATGCTGAAATTCACAGACTTTTCCTCTTAGGACCTCTAATAAAACTGTTTTCTGATGCAAGTCATAGTTTTTCTTCTCAGGCCTCCACTCAAGCACCTGTCTATTATAGTTGTGTGTCACAATGTATAAAAATACAACCTTAACTTCAAATATTCCAGGTAACTTCCTTGTGAACATTTCATTGATAACAGTTTTGTGGAAGAAAGGGAAAGCTGAGTTTATCTGTTATAACTTTTCCTTCAGTTTTATTAGTAAATGTCTCTTTTAACCTAAAAGAGCTTGAATAAGTGATATATAAGGGAACAAAAAGAAACATTTAAATAAATTCATTAAGTTCTGTTATTCTCTAGCTGAATGATATTTGAGCAATTTGTAGTGATCAATGAAGAATGTGGTACTTCTGAAGAAAACATGACCTCCCATTCATGACAGGGGATGAGAAATGTAGAATGAAATTTTTCATTCCTAATTTGTAAAATAAATTGAAGGGAATTTCTCCTGTGTAACACAATAGTCTATGCTTCACATGCCATCTGCAGAAACACGTTATGCTGCTTTTCTTAATTGTATTCTGCTCAGGAAAATATACAACTTTATGCAGAGCTTTCATCATGAACTATCCCATAGGCACTGAAATTATATGACTTTAAAAGATTTTTTGTATCCTTAAAGCTAAGCTTATTTTAATTCTTAACTTGAACTGAGATCATGCTGCTTAAAATTGTAAAATACTGGACATCAGAGTTTTTGCATGACACTGAACTTATCTATGAAAATATATTTATAACTGAAAATGAGAGTTTTACAGAGGAAACCAGAGTTCCTCTTCACTTTCTTTTGTAATTGTCGAAGAAACGCTAACTAATCTAGAGTTATAATATTAGAATCAGCCAGTGTTGTCAATGAGCTATTTAACCACAAATTTCATTGTACAAAAAAAAGTTCTTAGGGTAATTATTTTTTTCTTCAAAATATCATTCATCCTTTTTTTGTATATGTGTTAATGGAAATTTTCTTGCTTACACAGATAACATTTATATAAATATATTTCTTTAGTAAATATTTCAATTTTTGAAGGAACACTTAGAATAAATACGAATATTACAATCTCAATCTCTCAAGTAAATTTCATGTGCTGTTTCTTTCCAAACAAGGAAAAAACATTCCTGTTGGAATGCAAACAAGTGTTTTCAAAGCATTGAGGGCTGTGTGGTGCTTTTACGTCTCATTTGGAATTACCAAAATAAAGAACAAAAAAATTATTACCTTTTCCTGTTTACTACAGAGCTGTTTCAAAACATAGCAAGTGTAGCACATTTAGACAAGAAGAATTAAGTCATGGGAAAATAAGGATGAGAACCACCATTCATGTCTGAAGACATGAACCTTGCTTGTAAACATCACATGATAAAACTTGGCAAGTAGATGAAGGGAGAGGAGATTCAGTAATAATTCGTCAATAATTTGAGTAGGACTGTTAGGATCCTCTCTTTAAACATTAGGCCATTATCAAACATTAAATAATGGCCTCAGTGATTTATATCCATGGTTAAAGTACTTAGCAATCCATTAATACACATTTTTATCTATTTTATTTTATATCTATTTTTATAAATAAGCTATTTAATTTAAAAATAATTTGCAATATATCTGTATATTTCTTTACTTAAGAAAAAGCCTGTTTAATCAGTGGCAGTATTACCATTGACAGTAAAACAGATATTATAATGTCTTGCTTGAACTCTTTCCCATCTAATTCAAGTTATTAAAAAAAACCCCAAAATATTTATTTGCAGTGTTTATGGTTTTTCTGAGTATGTGAGGAATTTTAAGTATATCATGCATAACAGATTTCATAACTATTAATCCCTTGTTTAATAACTAAGTGAACAGTAAAAATGTCTTATTGAAAAGCAGATTGTTCTTCTGAGACACATCTTAAACATATAAAAATCTGTTTCTTAAGAAAAGTACTCAAAATTTACAAGATTAGACTTGTGACTATAAATCAATGCACAGAGATGTGAAAAGATGATTGTAGACCCCTTTGAAAAAAAGAGAACTTTGCAAAAAAAATCTTACTTTTTAAAAAAAACCACAAACACGTTTGCTAATTTAAGTAAAATATTTTGGAAAGAGTCACTGAAATCTGTATTATTACTAGTTCTGTCCTGTGTAGATATATTTACGCTAAAGAGAAATAACATCACTGCACTTTCAATTGTGAATTGTCTTGGCACTAGCAATACTTACAAATAACATCTCCTTCCAAATAGAGCACATGTTTTTTGTTCCTCAGATGATTGAGATGACAAACTTCATGAAATTATGGGTTATAACTCGTACTGTTCAGTAATGAAGCCATTTATGTATAATAAAGCAAGACCATTTAGGCTGCCAAAGAGAAAAAAGCCATATAAGCATAAAGCCCCCATATACTAACAGAGTAATTCATTTTCTGACAATGGTTAAGAAATTTCTTTTATGTATCTGTTGAATAGTCAATGGCCTCTACCCTCAAGAATGCTGAGAAGAAGCAATGCAATTATTCTCAATAAGACGACATGACCAAATAACTATTCAAAAGAAGATACTTATAACAATAGAGATTTATCAAAAAATTTAAGAGCTGAAAATTTTCATTTATAATGGAGTGTTTGGATTTATTAGAACAAACATTTTGTCTCTTTTTATAACTGATGAAAATATCTACCTATGAGAGTAGGACTATCTACCTATCATGTACTGCGTATGAAGTAGCAGATTGGCTATTCATCAGCTAAAACATGTAATGAAAAATCTCAGGAAGAAATAAGGCCAAGCAGAAAATGATAACAGGTCATTACGAATCCAGAAAACAATGAATGAGAGTGTCCTCCCTCTTCCATTTATTTAGAGATAAGGGATATTTTTAAAAGCCTTTGGAGCTGATCCAGGTCATTTCTCTGACCTTCTTCTCAACCCAAGATCACTGTTCCCAAATCAGTCTTGTTACTCTAAGAAAGCAGAAGCTAAGGACAACTCTCTTCTTCCTCCCCGTGGTACCAGACTAAATCTGTACAGCAAGTTTTCAGGTCAGCGTGCCTCCACCACTTGATTTTACAGAGACAATCAAAAGAAATGAGATGGAGTTGTGAGAGGCTACTTAAAGAGTTTTCCTCTCAAGGATTTTGAATGGGCTATTGAGATGATTTTATGTGGTTAAGCACTAACAACTTCTTTACTTAAACATGAAGTCATTTAGACCGCTTATTTTTGGAAAGTATATAGAAGCCAAGTCAAAATTAAAGTAGTGGAATTAAATTCACACCTCATGGCATGTTTCTTTTGAGAATTATTTTTTAATTTATAAAAGTTAGGGAAATGTTTTTCAAAATGAGGAAGGTAACTTACAATGATAACCTTTTCAATTAATATCTTGCCCATTTGTAAACATTCACAATCATCGAGTGAAAAGGTATGTACAGCTTGTAAAAATCAGGTGTGCTGGGATACAGTTAATTTTCTGCTTCATAGCTTGTATGGTGTTGTGTTCTGGATTTGGGACTGAAAGTGTTGTCAACACTGGGATTTTTCAGCTGTTGCAGAGCAGGGTTTACACAGTCAAAGCCTTTTCTGTTTCTAACACTGCCTCACCAGTGAGTAGTCTGGGGGTGCACAAGGATTTGTGAGGGGACACAGCAGGGACAGCTGACCCCAACCGTCCCACGCCATCTGTCATCGAGTTCGGCAAGAACAGCTGGGGGAAACAGGAGGAAGGGGAACAGTTCGGACTAACTGCATTTCCCTTCCCAAGTAATTGTTACATGGGATGGTCCCTACTTTCCTGAAAATGAAAAAATATTCACCTCCCTGGGAAAGAATAGGTGAATTTCTTATTTTCCTGTGCAGATTTTGCTTTCCCAATGAGACTGTCTTTATCTCAGGCCATGAATTTTCTCACCTTTACCCTTCCACTTCCTTCTCCCATCCCACTGGAGTGGGAGCAAGCAAGTGGTAGTGCCATGCTTAGCTGCCTACCAGGGTTGACCAACACATGAGATGATAGTCTTGCCTAGACGTAAAGCAAGAAAAAAAGAAAGGTTGTGTTTGGGGTTTTTAGGGGTTTTTTGGTGGTTTTTTTTTGTTTTTTTTTTTTTGTTTTTTTTTTAATTTTAGAATTTAAGGAAAGTAAATAATTACTAGTGTACTCCTCTTTTAGTCGTGTTTTTGGATTCTATTTGCCTTTCTCTAATATTAAAATTGTCATGATTGATTGTTGTTAACTTTTGTTTTTTCTTTATCTTTGAGTTCCAGTTGAATGAAGACAAGTGCAGGAGGCCAAAATTGTGCTGGTCATGAATTTAAATTTGGGATAAAGAAGTACTAAGAACTGAGCCATATTTTCTAGAGAAAGTACCCAGACTTAATTTTAACATTTTTAGTGTTATTAGAGGAAATATATCACTTTATAAATTGTATGATTGCCTTTAACATTATGTTACACTGTTACTGTTTTTATGTTTACTCCTGTCATAACTCTGTAGGCTGAAGATCCCATCACCAGTTTTCTTTACAACAATGCAAGTATGACCAAGCCAAGTTGTTCTTTTTTGAACTCATGTATTTTTCATTGCAAAACCTATTTTTTCAATCACACAGTCACTCTCATTCTTATTCCCTTACAAATCTACAAGTTTTTTCATTTTTCTCTTAAATCAGAACCTACTAATTGTTCACATAAAAAGAGTATGACTATGTATGAAAAAAGAAATGTTTTTGCAATTATTATTCTCAATGAGAAAATATGAGCTAAGTTTGGTAGCTAAAACCTCAAAATCTGAAGTTACTGTTACAATAAGAAAATTGTTAGATAACTGAGGCAGGAACCTTGAACTCTCTTAAGAGATTTCTTTATAATTTTATCAGCCTCTCTTTATACTCTTTTTCCATCCTCAAAAACAGAGAAAAATACTTGTTTAATATGTCTGTACTTTGTAAATATTAGCAGCCATATAAAGCAGACCAGTCAGCACATTCCTGGTCTTTATTTTTAAAATTGTTTTAATAAGAAAGTAGTTAGTTGTGGGCATTTTTGGGGATTTTCCTTCCCTAAAAATAATGGGAATACAGCTGGGACATTTCAAGTTATTTTGAAGTTAAGTTAATTCAGCCTAGGTCTTTATGAAGTCTGATTAGATGCTTGAAATTAAATCTTCAGGCCTTACATTTTGTGACCCTATGACACAAAATATTAAAAACTCCAAACTCTTGCAATGAGACATTTTATAGATTTTGTTTGGTTTTGACAGGAAAAATATATACAATAAATCTTTTTAAAAAATAAAAAAAAAAAATATTTTTTATTCAATGATTATTAGCATAGCTAATCCATGTAATATATAGTCTTTCAAGACTATTTGATACAGGAGACTTTGAATTTAACATACACTTATACACAAAATAAAAAAGCAAGACTTTTTCTTAAATGCATATTTAATAGTAGATAACCTGGAATATAGCAGAAATTATGGTTCCAGGATCACTTCTTGATCTAATAAAAAATTTAGGTGAAAATTGTTGTTATACTTTAAGCTCAGAAAAAAAAGATCTCACTGGAAGATCTCTGTAAGTCTCATAGTAAGACATTACCTTAAGTCCCATGTCCTCAGTCCATAAAGTTGTGTTAAACACTGAACATAAATGCATTTTTGAATGAATTAATTAATTAACACTGAACATAAATGCCTTTTGAATTTACTCCTGCAAGTAAGAACACACAGTTTGGAAGGGAAAAGGCCAGACACATTGAATTTTGCGATCAATCAAAGAAAGGTGAGGGATAGAATGCGTTCTTGCTCTCTGAAAGGTAGCAATGCCTTGTAAACTGTGTATTCTACAAAAAAGATTACTATAACTGATCCAAATTTCAAAAAATTAACCGTATGTGATCATAAACTACTTATAATTTTATTATTAGCACTCTTCTGAACAAGACTTGGTATTTACATGTTGTTTGTTGTGATCTAAAGTTAATACATATATATCTTCCTTACTGTAATGTTTTTATTAATAAGAATGTCACACTTAAAATTATGAAAGGAATAAAACAATTTTGGCAGTTTTCCATAATTTTTTCAACTACTGTCTTACTACTGAATAAGAATTCCTTTTGAAAAAGTTATAAGATACTTGTAGAAAATATATTAACAGTAAAACAAACATTTTTTTGAGCTCATGTATGGAACTCTGCATAGGTGATAAAGATCTCCAAGTGTGTTTGATGTGCCCAGCATTTCTGAATTAAATAGAAGTGCTGTGTGGAGAAAAGCATTCCAGAAAATGGGTTTTGTAAGTGGTTGTTGCAAAATTAACATAATCCTTCTTCAAATTTTAGATGGCTAAATCTATACTTGTAGTTATGACAGTAATTTATGTTGTATGGCAGTAAATTGAGTTGTCTTCATCACTAGGACAAGCTACGCACATTTCTTTTTTTAGTCTACATCTTTAGTTACCAATATCCTATAAAGCATGTACTTTAAATCATTCTGTTAAGATAGCTGGATTTCAGAGTGAAATAATCTGAATTGCTCTTATTTTCTAGCTTTATGGATGAATAAGCCCTAGGTTAAAACTGCTTTATTCTTGTTACTTCAATATGCTAACATCTATCAGAACATCATAGGTTCACTTGCTGTGGGCAGAAAGGTGTAAGACCCAAACAGATTTTTATTCATTTAATTCCTTTTTCATGCAACTATAGAAGAGAGCTAACATCTAAACATCACAGACCACTGAGGACAAAAAAGAAGGTTTAGTGCAAATTCACCCCTAAAATAAATGGGGAGGTGTAATTCTGCTAAAGTATGGCCACTGGAAACAAGTAGAAATTAGTCTCCTTTTTTCTCTACAAATTCCTTATTCTTTGCAAAGTAGATCACTCTTGGTACATAGTAATGCTTCTCACTTTAGATCTGGAAGCTACTTCTGGGTCTTAATCTTTCAAGACAGTCAAACTATTCAATATGCTTCATTTTCTGATTTAAATAAATTTTTATCACTGATTTCCATCATGAATGCAGGAGCTGACAAATTTTATTCACACTTTTTGAGTAGATTGAACTACTATCACTTTGATGACAAACTGGATATTACTGCATTTGGCTGTGATCTAAGTTATTTCGGATGTTTCTTTTTTTGTAACTGTGGACTTTTTTGATGTCTTAATGAATGGCAATTTCAACTCTACTGAGAACAGCAGCAACTCTTTAAAACATACAATTAAATATCTGCTTTGTGCCTGTGACTATTTTTGCCATCGTTTCTATTATGAAAGCTGAAAGATTGACCTTTGAATTCTGTAGTGCCATTTCATCAACAGTGAGATTAAGACATAATTGCATACAGTAGGAAAAAAATTCTCTATCAAGAAAATTAAAATTGAGCCATTGCAGAGAAACTGAAATTCTAAGAAAATTCTTTCTACTGTACTTGTGTTAGGCACATCTGTTAGGGAAGAAAGAAGCAGGGTGGACTTCCTAGGTAGACTACTTTTATTTGGTAACTGAAATCTTTGAAGAATGCTTCAAAATGGGTTCTGGAGATTGGTAGGCAGGAAGAGTCATCTTTTCCATATGTTGTATCTACTCACGAGAAGAGGATCAAAAATTTTCAGTAATAAAGGCTTTAAATTCTCTTTTTTAGATACAAACTGAATGCACATGAATAGCTGTGGAAAGCTTGAGAGACAAGAAAATAACCGGTATAGACACCAGAGCATGACAGTTACTACTTTATTTCTCTTTTTTTTATTTTTTACCCCAGCATACCATCATCTTTTGCAAATATCCAAAGAAGCAAACAGTGCAACAATACGGTTCACTTACAGTCATGTACACGTCTGCATACCAAAGTGTGACACCTTCTCCATTTAAAAATATGTACAATAATGTAACTAATACAGATGAATCAGAAGTGCACAAAAGTGTAGGGAAAGAAACGGGTGCTCAATACTGAAGAAAGACAAAATGGCTTAATAGAAGTGAGAGGAAGAATAGGTGATGAAATATATATGCTCAGCTTTAAAAAAAGGCAAAAAGAGACACACAAGTATTAACACATGCTTATTTTTATCCTGGCTTATTTTTATCCTGATTGTGTTGCTTGTGTTTGTTTCCACATTTCTCAGCTTTGGCACTTGAAATTGCAAGGCCTTCGAGACAAAAAAGATTTTTCCTATGTGTTTAGAGAGCGTACAATGTTTCTGCGTACTATCAAACTCTATTCAATAGATGAATTTCTTTAATGTATTTTTTGTTTCATTTGCAATATGCTTGCCAAAAGCAGAGGTTGGTATATTTATAAACAATAATTGGGCAGGAGGTCAAGATCATTATCTAATGTAACTTTTTTTCGTCTTTAATTAAATTCCATTTGCATGCACTGCAGGAATAGCTACAAAATTAAGTTAAATAGTTCTGTATTTTAATATTTATTAGTAGAAGGTCATGATGACAACAGCCCCCTTTTGCAAGATTAGCAATTTTAGTTCAGAAACCAGTAGATGCTTTTTCTCAGTTTCCATTCTTATGTGTGTCCAAAGTTTTCATTTTTATCAAAGCACTATACTGGTTGTTGATAAGAAAATTAGCCAGCTGCCTCTTGCTCTTTCTTCATGATATTATACAATTCTTTATCATCGTAAACTGATACAATGAGATGTTGTAGGTCAAGAACAAAAAAACTTAAATGTAACCCTTTTTCATATTTCTTAGTAGATAAGCAGATTAAGAACTCAGACCACAAGATTTTCTCCAGTGTCTATCATTGCGAAAACTTACTCCTGAATAAAGTTAAGACAGGCAAAATAAAGGGCCAAATCCAGCTTCAATACAGTAAACTACATCTTATGATTTCAGATTAGAAAATATGGCTTTATTAGGAGTACCATGAATCTTCTAAATCTAGGAGTGAATGTACTTCATTTTCTAATTCCTAAGTACTCTACAATGCAAGTGTTTTTGTTTCGTTTTCCCTCTTGTAGCTTTGTCTAGAAGCATTGAGTGTGCTTTTCCTAGCAACAGAATTTATAGTATCAGAGGCAATATTACTGGTGTGTTTGGATATTTTCATTGTAATTGTTTCATAGGAAGTAAGCCTTGAAAGGACATTGGGGAGTTGTCTAATCCATACCCTGCCCCAGGGTAGTGAAATCATTTCTATCAGGTATTTGTCTAATTTGCTTTTTAAAATCCCCTGTTTAGGAGAGTCTACAATTTTCTTGCTTAAACTGGTGCTGAACTATCCTTACTGCTGGCAAATAATTTTTTTGATATCTAATACTGTACCTTCCTTGATTTACTTTTACCTGCTATTCCTTGCCTCAGTCTCATGATGGGGAGTTTATGCTTTTCTCATTTTCAGTTGTCTGATCTTGATACCCTCAGCATTCTCTTCTCCAGACTAATCAGCCTCAAATACTCCTGTCTTTGTAGTCATCTATCATTATCACCATTCTACACTGATCTCTCACTAGTTAATTCTGTTTTATCTTTTCCAAAAGAATGATGACTTCAGTAGGATAAAAAGCTCTAGTATATGCTTTATCAGCATTGAGCAGACTAGAAGACACACTTCAAGTGTCTTTCATGCAGTTCTTACCAGTCTTCTACAATAGTGTTTTTTATGCCATGCCTCAAGGTTTACTCTGATTTTTACATTCAGACTCATTTTTTTTTTTTTTTTGGGTCCTCTTAGTTTAAGCATCTCACTGTACTCATATGGGATGAATGTCAGGATCTCTTTTGCTTTAAACTGTACAAACATTTCTCCATGTAACTCCATGTTTGACTGAGCTAGGGATTCTTTCTGTGATATTCATGGAATCATGGAGCCATAGAATGGTTGGGTTTAAATTGACCTTAAAAATCATCTATTTCCAACTGCATTGCCATGGGCAGGGACGCCTAGGCCATGTTTCTCAGAGCCTCAGCCAGTCTGGCCTTGAACCTTTCCATGACGGAACATCCATGACTTCTCTGGGCGACAATATACATTGGTCTGCAATAATTCTTGCTGCTTCCATATTCCAGAGTATGTGTCCAATGCTATGCCAGTAGGCCTTTCTTATCATGATATCTAGTATGGAACTACTAGATTAAGCTTCATAACAAGATATAGTCTAATAAAAATATTGAGTCAGAAAGCTGGTGACCGGAGTAGATAACTGATCTAGAAAGGCCTATGGACTGAGAAATTGAAAACATCCAAATTTCTTGTAGGAGGTACTAGACATGTCAAGTGTTATTGGGTGCTACACTCCAGACTGTTCAAGAGAGGACTAGGAGCAGATGGCATCAGTGAATCTGTTGCCCAGAAATCACTTTGGAATGAGAATGAAGATGTTACAAACATTTTCTCCTCATGCTGCCTTAAAAAAAAAAAAAAAAAAAAAAAAAAAAAAAAAAAAAAGCAATAGCTGACTTGATGTAGTGCTGGAAATATCCTGTACAGACTGTACCTGATGCCTCCCAGAAGCTCATACCACCAGCACTATGACAGCATAATTCCATGAATCTATAAAAGCTCAAGACCAGGTCATAACTGTGGAACTGCTGTTTGACCAGTCATCCTCTAAATAATTTTTCTTCAGCTCAAAGAACAAACTCTGTAATAACCTCTCCAGTTTGATAAAATCCCATTGTGAGGGAGCAATGTGGTAAATAGACCCTATTATTGTAAACTGCCCAATTATTTTTTTCTTTGCATCACTCTTATGGATATGTCTATGCAGGTAAGTAGAAGACAGGGAAAAATTCCTAGCAAATTGTAATGGACTGACAAATGTCAACACTTCTTGAGGGTGCATGCTTCTACAATAATAAGCAATATGCTTCCAGATGACCTTACCCTAGCTTGCTCTGTCCTGTAAGAGAGAACCATCAACACTTTGGACCCTGGGCTGTCTCAAGTAAGTTCTGCATCCTGAAGTCCAAGTATGTGATTAACTTTATTCACTATACAATGGATGTTTGTATAATTCTGTCTCTGTTTTTCAATCAGAACTTCTTCAGGCATTTGACAGTGAACATAAATACATATAAGAGACTTGTGCTATACAGATTGGTGATATAAGCTCATCTGTGGGGCACAGAGACCATGGCACGAGGGACGCCCTTAGCTACACCCAGAACCATCATAAATGTTGTCAGCCCATCAAACTTCGATTTCTACAAATTCCCAGAAGAACAAGGGCACAGGCACACAAGGTAAGGCTTCAGAGAAAGGCACATCCAGTTCAGTTCCCTCCCATAGCTTTCTCAGGAAAGCTCCAGTTTAAAAGGTTTGAGCTTATGAAATACCAAGAATCATAGAATGGCCTGGGTTGAAAGGGACCTTAAAGACCATCTAATATCACATCAAAGTGTGTCAATACTGCAGGAGCACATTTTGCATTGAGAAGGGTCACTGTTTACAGAGGGGGAAACATTATGGGCTGAAGGAGAATTTTGGAATTGCACAGGACTTATTAACACATGTTTAGAGGAGGAACAAAAAATGGGAGGATCTAGATGATTTGAGAAGGGAAATATGTGTGAAAAGAATACTATGGGGATGAAAAGGGATGGTGGTGATTAAACAGTTTTGTATGCTTTTCTACACACACCTTGTGCCTAACCACTGTGATCTGTATACCTTTTGAAATTCCTTTCTGGCTCTTTCCTTGGATGAACAATTCTATTTCATGTGTCTGCATGTGCTTGTATCACAAGGTGAGTGCCAGCAACAGGAGTGGATAGTAGAGGCCTGTGATACCATCGAGTGAGGTCTGGGTGTCAGCAGCTGGACTGGACCACAGGCTGGAGGGTCTGTGTGCCTGGGTGCCAGTGAGGGGGACGACAGGTGAAGCTGCTGGTGCTGCCTGTGTTGGTATAAACGGCTGTGTGTCAGCGCTCAATGGCCAGCTTTGTCTGCGTGGGGTGCACACAGGTGCTCTGTGTGCATGGGCCTGATGGAATGTCTATCTTCAGCCTTGCCACTTGTTGAACCTGGGACATGGAGCTGCAGCAGCATAGCTTTTCTGGGGATCAGACCTGGACTGATTAGCCTAGAAAAAGGTACCTGTGGACTTTTGCAATGCATAAACCCAGCCAGAACATCATTTGAATCTAAAGAAACTTTCTAATTCACTCATACCCATACCCTGACTGAATTGTTGTTAGAAACAATCAAAAATTAAATGAAATAAAATTCCCTGCAATTTGATAATGCAGATGTCACCTCATGCATATGATATCACATTAGATATCAAATAGAACTATGGCCTCTCTATAACCTTCCTTATTTTTCATGTAAAGAAAATTAATAAACCACAACATCCAATAATCTGGATTACAAGGAAAGCCAAGGCTAAAGTATATTGTTTTCAAAAACTGGTTACTGTTTATCTAACTCTTCTCTGCCTGAATGTCAATTCACATAGGATATGCGAATATCGTAAGAAAATGTACTGTTTCATTTGTTACAGCTAAATACTGGCATTATTATTCAATTACTTATTTCAGGACTGTTTTTTCCATGATATGGAAAAAATCCTCTTTTCCAACATATCTTAGATGTGTTCGCATAGGTCTCATTGTCTGTACTCTCTGAAGAAAGCTGACACTCATCTGCACTTCAACTGTTTTGTTCTTCATTTTAATTGGGATATTGTTAAGGCTTCTATCTTTCCTCTCTCTTTTTTCCTCACTATTGTTCTGGCTGACATATTACTTGATTATGATTTTTTTTTATCTGGCAGATGTCTTTATCATTACCATCCAATTAGAAGACAGACAATGAGGATGTATGGAGACTACAGACAAAGCATAAACTATATTTGAACTATAAAATGTTTTCTGCAGCACCCACAGAATCTCTCTTTGGGGCTATACCACTGCAAATACTAAAGCCTCATATTCAGATAGAATAGACCTCTGAAAATATCAGGTATTTCTCTGAGATTCTAAAGCAATTTTCTTCTCACTTAATTTTTGAAAACAAGCTTTGAATACACAGAACATTATGTAAAAAATTTTACATAAAATTTCTGTGTTTCCCAGTATTTTTTAACATTTAACATCCTCTCTTGCAATACTTCCAGCAAATTTTTAGGAAATTTTCCTTCTAAGAACATTTGTCTAATACCTTTTTTCCTACATAGAACCAACCTGTCTTTTCACAGAGTTTTATTTCAGTTTTGGAATTTATTATTTTAATCATTAAAATCATAAACTATGAAAAATGTTCCAACCTGTTCCTTGTAGTAAATAAAAATTCCAAAAGAGTTAAGCATTTTGCCAGAGCAAGAAGGGAATCTGGCATCTTAAACTACACCAGCTTGGGGAGGATATGCCCACTTTCCCTGTCCTTCAGATTTTGGTTGTGCATTACATTGCTCATTATAAAATCTGGTTAATGACATAAATCTTTAAATTATGTTATTTAGGGAAAAAATAACCATTAAATCAACTATTCAATCTGTTGTTATTAGATTGTATGTGTAGCATTCTTTAGATATATATAGTGCTACTTCTCATTGTAGAAACTGTATGAAGACAATGTAATTACTACATAAAGAACTGTAAAAGCACGAAAATGAAAGAAAAATGTGCTTATCTCATGCCATGACAAGCTTACTCAGGCTTTAAATGAATATATATATTTATAAAATTGCCTTTGACAATTCACAAGATCTGATTATGTGGCAGGATGCTCTGACAAAGGATTTGATTATATGGTGCACTGAGCTGTGGCTAGTAAATAATAACCTTCAATGTTCATGTTTCTACTTGTTATTGTTAGAAAAGTGGCACAATATTGAAAATTAGTAAGTGCCATAAGCAAATCAATTATTGAGGCAGGATACCATGTACAATCTGGAAAAGGTAAATAGGATAAGCCATTTTATTTCTCTTGGAAGGAATTTTATAAGTGACTGCAAGTGAAGATCCTTATTCATGAGCCATAAATGGGCCAAAGGGAGTAACACAGGAAACCTTTTCATATATTTATCTAAAAACCAAGCAAACAACGAACAAAAAGCCTCAAACAAAACAGATAAACGCCTCATTCAAACCCAAAAACTTTCTCACCACTGTCCTAAACAACAAACTGTAAAGGATAGCATCTAAAAGAATGGTAGAGTGAATGTCTCAGCCCCAAGGGTATTCTCTTACTGTCCCTTTCCCCTCTTCACCTTGTGTTCTAGGACCACATTTCAACTCAGCCCAATGGGAGGGGGGTGCCCAGGGAGTTGTAAGATTTGAATAAATGTTAACTATACTCACAGCATAGTATTGCAATCACCTTTAGCACGTACTTAGGTATGACCCTCACAGAATGGTTGCAGCATAGAGTCTGCAAACCTTCTGACTTCAGGTGGACCAAAATCTTAGAAATCCTACAAAAAAAAAGAAAATTTTTTTAGTCTAAAACCAAGGTATAAATCACAAAAATACATCATATATTTAGCCTGACACAACTATATTCTGAGGAAAATAAAACCAGTTTAACTGTTCCAAATCAAGAAGAGTTTTTGAAATGTATATGCTGTCTCATCTTTGTTTAATTGACAAGTTTGATTTTTTTCCTCGCGTATCCAAGAGTTTGCAGCAGCTTTTGAAGCATAGTTGTGTCATTTTTATTTCATATTTGGGCTTGTGCTGTCTAATAAATGGTGGCAAGACTAAGGGAAATTAAGGAAACCATTTTAATCGGGAAATCTTGCTGATCTCTTTCTGCAAGGGTAGTCCTAACTTACTTTTTTTTTTTGTCCAGATATAGTCAGCTTCCAGGGCTACCAGTTGAAGGTTTTATTATGAATTCTGCCTTGATCTTAAGGTCCCTGGATCATGTCCTTTAGTATATGAAAATACTAGGCAGTTTGTGCGAAAAAATGCAAATCAACTTAGTGTTTGTGTTTGTATGGGAGAAAAAACCACAAACACTATACATTTATTCTCTTTTAAAAGTAGGATAGAGTTTATGTTTTAGTTTATATTTTATATACATATAGTCTTTAAATACTAGGATATGGCTTTATTATCTCTCAGAAAAAGAAATGTCTCTTCTGCTGCTGGATGATATTAATACGCATAAAAGAATTTTTCACGTTTGGAAAGGCTTGCAGATTTGATGCTAATGGAAAGTAATAGAGAGGAATCCATACCTTTTTTTCTTTCCCTCTCCACATATATGGCAAAAAATTGTAGATTTTGTTTTCCTTGCCTCGTATTACTTTTTTGCTTTGCTTGTAGGTTTTTGTTCTCAAGACAATCATTTGTATACGGCATTATTATTCATAACATATGAGTGTAAAATGCTCAGCTTACACAGCTAGTGAAAATTGCTATCCCATACTGCACTTATCCCTCTCTATCAGTTCTTTATTATTTTTGGAACAGGTGGAGAGCACAGTATATTTCAGTCCTGATTTCATAAATGCAGTCCACATTACCAAATTTTGAAGGAGATGAAAGCTGAAATAATGACATACCAATTTTTTGATCATCTGCCATGGTGCTAGCCATTGTACTGAACCCACACATTACTCTATAGTGTAGTTGTACAGACATGTGCAGACTTTGAGAAAAATAAATTGTATCATCCAGAACAGATTGAAAGACCTTGCAATGGGAAATGTCAAGAACATGTATAATATACTAGTCTTCAAAAAATTAAAAATGGCATTCCAACATTCATTGGCAAAATTGTGGTAATTCAATTTCAATTTTTAATTTTTTTAAAGATTGAATTTTGAAAAATAACCACTTTGAACTTAAAAAATAAGACCCTCAATACTGGCCAAAACATTGTAGTAGTTTCAAATATTTTTTTCGCATTTGTAAGTGAAACTATTTCTACCCAACTGTTTGAAGAGCAAACATGAGTGTACTTTCACTGTGGCAGTAGGTTTAAATTTGGGGAGCAGAAAAAGAAGCTGAATTTTAAACTAATTATTTGGCCACTTTTTGAGAAGGAATAGATCACATTTCTGCTTTAAACAAAAGAGTAAATCTTGAAATGCTTTGATTTATCAAGTATAGGTAGCTATTGAGTTATAAATATACAAGATGCATAACCAGAATTCTCTTACCTATGAAAGTGAGACTCATTACTTCACAGGAGTTGCCTAAAAGGTGTTAATAATTGAAAAAGAAAAGCAGGTTGGTACACAAGCAGCAGAGCCAATCACTTGTTTATTGATGACACTTCATCCCTCAGTTTTTATCATCTTCCAGAGTCTGTTTTGGGAACCTTGGGTTGTTAAAAAAAGCACATGGTCTCACTGACACATTTGAGCTAATGATTCAACTGCACACAAACAGATGAGGTGTACATGTGCTATATATGCTGGCTACTGTTGTCCAATACATAATGGATAACTCAACATGACTTCTTTTTGAGATCCCCAATCCATATTCTTGACATACCTGCTATGAAAGAGACTTTTAATCCCAAAATTTACCTCAAACTCAGAAGGACATTAACTCAGGCACTGATAAATAAGTGCAATAATCATCCATACTTAGCCTAAATGATAAAAAGTGTCTAATCCAAAAATTGTGCATGTTACCCAAGCTTGAAAAACTAGAAAAAACCATGAATTTTTTGCTTTCCTCTTGAATCTTGTTTTCAGGTGTCATGGGGTCAATTCATGAACTAGTACTATTATACCTTGTAAACCAATTTCCTAATGGCATAATTTTACTTTCTCTCCTAGTTTTATTTTGAATATTGAAAAGCAAATTGCTATTGAATTCATAGCATAAATAGAATGGAAAAGAAGCCACACAGTTTATGAATCATGCTGTGAGCATATAAAAAATCCATTTGAAATCAAGGGAGAAAGACAAGTGCTTAGCATATTAGAAAATCAGACATAGAAAGTGTACCATTATATTACATTTTTGGAGAAAAATAGTATTTTACTATTCAAAACCAGCCTGTGATCAAGATTCAGTGGTCACCATTGAGGGCTGGGGAACATCTAAGTGTTTACTGCATTTGCAGTTTATCAGAACCAAACATTTAAGACATAGTATTAAATGCAATGGGCATATGCAGTGAATTATTTTCATTTACTTATTTTTGTTAGAAATGAAAAACTGAGATGTCTTGACAGGCCTGACGTGCTAGAGAATAGAATAAGGACACTGGCATAAAGCAGCAGGGATTTGCCTGCCTTTTGTACTTTCATGTGAATGTTTCTTAAACTCCTATCTGTTCTTGCAAGCTGCCAGGAAAAATTCCACATATCCAATGTTGAGAAAACTCACAATACATTCTCTTTAAACATCAGCAATCCTCTTTGATAGTAGGATTTGAAATATTCTTTTCTCTCATTCTTTTTTAAACTTTTCAGGTCATGATGGCACTTCTGGTTAACATTTTACATTTTGATATGGTTTTATACTGGAATTTAACAGAATTTAGGTGTTCTGCACTTGTCAAAAAATAAAGATCTGCAGCATATATGATTTTTTAAAGAAATGTCTAAGTACTGTCAACATCAGCAGGAGAGTGACAATGAAGTATAAAACAAAACTACATGTACATTTTTCTTACATGTTATCCTAAGTTACTGCAGTACTAAAAGTAAAATGACAATATTTTACTTGAAATGAGGAAACATATGTCTTAGTAGGTGATGGACCAAAACAGTAATGATTTTAATCATAAAAGGCACTTAAACAGCATGATCCCAGACAAATTCATCAGAATCTTTTACTGTGTTACTGGGTAAGCTTTTTTAGGTAGATTATTGTAGTGAGAGCAGATGGTCTCAGTTTATGCCTTTTGTTCTGCACAATTATTGATGTGGATGCTAATATGAGACAATAAGTGGGCTATTTTTTGTTTATAATTGACACTAAATGGGTAATATTGAGGAAACATTATGAGAAACTGACAGATTCAAATCCATGTAGTCCTTACTAAAAATCATGCAAGTTCAGAATGTTATAGCCAAATTACCACCATAATTATCCACGTAAAAGAGAAACAGAACAAAGAATCAGTAGAGGAAAAAAAAAATCTTTAAATGTTATTTATGGTATACAAAGTACCATACATGATACAATTTCAAAGAGAAAAGTGGCATTTGAGTATCCATCCATTTTCATATGCTCAGGGTTTTATATGCCCCCGTCCATGGGCACGTGTCCTTCCCACACAGCTGTTTTGATTCTCGTATTTACAAATACCTGCTGGTATACACAGGGTCAGTCTCTGCAAGCACCAACTTCCACCCAGAAAGAGTACATTTTTTGCCCTATCAGGGCTGCATCTTTTTTGTATCTAACAAATTGCAAAATGAAATCTGTCCAGAGTTAATGTTTCAGAGTTAATGGTGAGCAAATTGGAATCAGGAAGCCTAAAGATCTTCTGTGCTTATTTGCCCAGTGATTGTTTGTTTGTATTTGTCATTTGGGTGTTAGTTTTTTTGTTTTGTTTTTTAAGGCGGTGTTTAATCTGTACATCGTTCTTACTATGAGTGAGACTACATTCCTTACAGATATCAGGAATACAGTTTTGGAAGGTTTTAGGACCAAGTTTAACTAGCATGTGTCAGAAATGTCATTGGGAAAACTGATCCTGCCTGAGGCAGGAGAGATGGACAAGATAATCTCTTGAGGTTCCTTCTAAGCCCATTTTCTGTGATAATACAATGTGGTAGGTTTGGACCAAGAAAAAAAAACAAACATCAAATTCAGCTTGGAATTTGAAGGTTTTAAAATCCAGCAGAAATATATGACTTGCAATACTTTCTATATCCATACAAGTTTATGCTAGTTCAAAATTACTGAGACACAGATATTAAGCACTTGAATATATTTGTTACATGCACCCTAATTTTCTCCTTAACATTAGTTGCAAAATAGATATAAACTACTTGGACAGGGTCTACCCTGTTTTTAGCAGTCTGGAATGAATAAAAAAGAGGTATTTAAGGAAAACTGATGTGAAATCCTGATTGTGTTTATATCAGCAGAGGTTTGCTGTTGCTGATAGATTTTTTTTCCACAGATGAGTATTCCTGCTGACAAAAGAAATGGTGCTATTCTGCATTTTATAATGCAGATGGGTAATAAAAGTTGTACAAATTTTTATAATGCAGATGGGTAATAGAAGCTGTTACATTTTTAAACTCTTCAAATAGTGTTTGGCTTTTTTTTTTTCCTTCAGGAAACAACCTCTTCTCCATATATTTCAAATTAAAAGACTCAATGAGCTCTCTGAGAAGAAAGTTGGGAGCTCAAGGTCTAGCACCAGGATGTTGAAAGACATTTGGACACCACGAACACACATGAGTAATTCTAGATGTACAAAAACTATTATAATAACAACAGTATTTTGACATGATGTTTCTATCATTCTGGAAAATCACTGAACCTGTTGCAGTGTTCTCTATTTTCATTAAGATAGATTAATAATCTTATTTACTTTAGACAGAAGCTTGCAAAATATAATCTAAGATTGCTTTTGGAAGAAGATTCACAAAAATGGAACCTTCTAATTTCAAATATCTTGATCTATTTGTTGAAAGGAAGTAGTCTTTACTATAACACACATTTATGGCAGATAATGTGTAAGCATCACAGAAACACTTCACAGGCTTCTGATATTTATTCTTTCTGGCAGCTGGACACATTTAGACTTCATATTCTTAAGACAGCTGTATATTTTACTAATTCTGTCATTCTTGTATGAAATTATTCCTTAATGATAACGTGCATTTACATTTAAAATCTCATCTTAGGATATTATACACTTCTCTGTTATCCTGAGGGGGTGTAAATAGGCAGAGCTTGGTTGAGTTCACTGGATGTTTGTCAATATGCATCTGTTTGGTAGCTGGTTGCTTATTTTCAAAGCGATATGTAATTTAGGAGGATCAAAATGGATTTTGTAAATAAATACTATGATATTTGCCTTTTCCTCAGATGACAGCTAAAGTATACACCAAACATGAGAATATTTATTTGTTATGATCAGAAATTATGTACTGGATTCTAGAGAGAATTCAACTAAAATTGAAATGACACTCTTTAGTTCCGCTGCATGCAGTTTCTGAATGATCCATCCCTAAGGTGAAAATTTCTCATCAGGGGAATAGTTATTTGGCTTTTTATTGATTGTGTTGTGACTTACCTTTTCTGTATCTTGGTCTATTATTCCATTGATCCTTGCATGAAAGCTACTGGTAGAGAAAGAAGTTGAGGACAATTCATGGTATGCTGTCTCTGATTTTAGTATGTTTGTATTTGTAATTAGATCTTTATATCTTATTCAATTAAAAAATCTCATCCTGCTCATGTCTTATTTGCTTTTCTTATTTCATTGGACTTCTGATTTTTAGGATTTTGTGCAAGCAAATATTAAGATAAGTTATTACTCAAATATGTTTAATAAATATGATCAAACTTTTTTGTAGGTTGAGACTGAACTGTAGATTAATATCATCCTCTCTGCTGCATGAAAAGGAAAGGGGACTTCAGGACTTGTCAGAGAATGTATCTGTCTCAGTCACTATATACCCTTATTACCTTTCCTTTTATCTTTAAGGATGATAGTTTGCTACTCTGAACATAAAAAAAAATTATTTAGCTAAACAAGTCAGTCATTATAGTTTGATTTTCAACTGCTGAAAAAGCTGTACTTTTCTTTTAAAATATAAGGTTCCTGAATTAGTTTCAGAATTACATACCTTACACCTTATTTTTCATTTTATCTGATAAAAAATTGAGAAACAAACCAAAAGTAGTCTTTCTGTGCTAACTTTGAAGAATTAATGAATTACATTTTTTTTCCTTACATAGCTCACATCTAGTGATTCTGCAACTGATCTAATATGGTGTAGTTTATCTGCAATAAATGAACTCAAACTACAGTCATAAAATACATTAATTTGCTTTTGAGGGGAACTCTTTTGGATCAAAGTCCAAGACACACCATAACACCTTTAAAGTGAGATATTGATACTATGAATTCCTAATATATCTGTTTGTGACAAATCTTTGTATTTCATTATAAAATCTAGGCACTAACAGGAATAAAAGAAAATTATCAACCCCAGAGAAATAACACTTCTGGCTTATGAAAGCTTTCTAACCAAACATCAAGCAGCTCCAGATGAGGATCAAAGTGAGCTAATAAAATCTATTGCCTTTGTGTCTCTGTTTTAACATCCTGACTCCTTATTCAGGTAATGCTATGCTATCAAGACAAGCATCTTACTTGTTTCATAGATCTCTTCTTTTATTTTTGCAATGCAATTTTGAAATAATTACCATTTGGTATTGTATTGAAAATTACAAGAAACATGAGCTTATATTCTATCACATATACACTTGAATATCTGTAAATATTTTCTGCTTTGAAATCCCCACATATTTTCACTAAGGCCTCTGACCACTGTCAGGCAACCTGTGTACTTTTAATTTTAGATATTACCATTAGTAACTAGAAAGCTACATGATGAGCCCACTGATGCAGGCACAGAGACTCTCTGGATGATCCATGCATGGGAAGTCAACCATCCTTCACAGACAGCACTGCATATGTTTCAGAGAAGTATTCAGACTTAGGTCCACGCAGAGGAGGAAAGCATCAGTTGCAGTTTCCCCTTGCCTTTGTTTGTTCCACTAGAACTGTGATTTTTCTCCTGTTTCTGTCAGTCATCTTTTTCAATGCTGCACATGTTGCAGATGTGTATAGTCCTTGGCACATCTAGAGAAAGGATTACTATGGTGGAATGGCAGCAGGCAGACATTTCAGAAGGCATTTGGGTTTACTGTTGTGGCTGCATTCCAGCAGATATGTGATTAGCAGCAATTAACTGGTAGTTAAACTCTCAGTTATATAGCAAAAGGAGAAACATTGTCAGGATCTGAGATGGCAATTCACAATAGCTTCAGGAAACCTGAAGGATGTTGAAGGAAGAGAACCCCAAATTTTACAGGGTTGCCCAAAATGCTGAGTTACCAGGTGTGGGAAATATTAAAGATAATAAGGCTTTTAGAAATCTGTGAAAGTAGGCCTTAGAAACAGAAAGAGCTGAAGAATTTAGAATCAGCTGTAACTGCAGAGTTTGGAAGCAGGAAAAGTTACAATAGTACAACAAGCAAGGACATAATAATCTGAGTTTTAGGTTTGCCTAGGGTAAATCTTATGGCTGCAGAAAAATATGCTTAGCAAGATCATAGAAAGTTTTAAGCTTAATAATGGAATATTGTTTATTGTTAATAGAAGGCTTTCAAGCAAGCATTGTTTGAAGCAGGTGTACGTGTTCTAACCAGGTGACCGGTTAGAACAATTGTCTGTAAGCTTTAACAATATGTTACTGGCTGAAAACTTTTAAGATGCTCTGTAACAGAGAAGTCTTTAGCTGCTGCTGCGACCTGTTGCCATTCTTTAGCTATATAAGATCCTGTTATGAGACTGATGCTGCAATAAAGGTTCGAGGAATGCCTAGCAGTAGTCCCATCCTGTTCATGCCCAGAGATTCAGCCTAGGTCTTTCCTTAGAAACCTGTGGCAACAGTTTCCAGAGAAGAGCAGCCTACCACCAACAAAAGAAGAGGTTCTTTTTCCCCCATTAAGTCTCTCCCCCACTGCTGTCAACCACATACTTCTCCGATCTGTTTTACACCCCTCCAGTCCTCATCTCACCAAACCTGTTACTGAGGCTGCTCAACATAGTAACTCAGGAGAAATAAAGAGGACAATTACGGAATTAATAAATTAATTGGAATTGGAATTTTGGAATGTCATGGAATCATAGAATGGCTAGGGCTGGAAATCTTAAAGATCACCTAGTTCTAACCCCCTTGTCATAGGCAGGGACAACTTCCACTAGAGCAGGTTACTCAGAGCCTCATCCAACCTGATCTTGAGAATTTCCAGGGATGGAGAGTTCACATCCTGTCTGGACAACCTATTCCAGCCCTTAAAAAGTGTGGAATTTCTTCCTAACAGTTAATCTAAACCTGCCTTCCAGGCAGCCCAGCAGGTGCTGGGGGGAGGGCTGTTCCAATGTCCAGAAGGCATTGTGGAGGGTCGGCATGATGTACATGGGAGCACGGAAAGCCAAGGGAGACTGTGCCTTTCTCAGAACTGTGAGACTTCAGCTGCTCTGAAAATCTCTAAGTTACCTCCTCAAATAAGACAGAAAACAGCAAGAAGAAAAAGTTCCAGGCTTGCAGATAATTTCTGCAGTTTATACATCAACAGGATCCACTATCTCCCATCAGTTCCCTCAGGCAAGAAAAGTCAAGCTATTTTAATGTAAATAGATTTTATTAATAACTAATGTACTAATTATTATTTATTAATATTTATAATCAGACACATAAATACCACACACATATAACATTTACATGAATTAGTATGAGGTTATTAGAGCAAACTTGTAGCCTTTGGAGCCTGAAAATCAAATTAAGTGCCTCTAAGACTTTTTTGGTTGATTTAGTTTTTTTCCCCCTACTTGGTTTACCCATTTGCCCTGCCTCACAGAAACTCAGCCACAGGCAGAGTGCTAATAATGAAGCCCACACATTGAAAAATATGCTTAATCCAGCTCCAATGTGAGTAAGAGACTACAATCAGAGAGAAATTCTAATCGGATGTGTTGCAATTCTGTCTTTACTCCTAGGTCAGTGCAAGTAATTGGTATAGTGTCCAGCAATAGGGGAACATATATATCACCATTTCAAAACAGGATCTGTTGCATCCAGAATTTCACTAATGTGTCATCACACCTAGAAAAAGCCAGGAATATTTGTGGCCATGATTTAGAGACTTTGAGTCAGCTTATATCGTGAATGATGTAAATTGTGTTTCCAACAGTCCCTCGCTGAGAAAAAATGTTTTATTTGCTAAAAAGTTATTACAACAGACTGTAAAAAATATTTCTTAGTACTGGCAGTGAAGCCTCTATTTGATTTGGTTAGAAGTAATTTGCCTTTTCTTACATTACCTGCCAAATGAAAATATTTTGAAAAACATTTTTTAGAATATGTCAGGTTTGATGCAACATATATGCCAGATCAATGATGCTTTAAGCAAGCACAAATAAATTACTTTAATTTCTTTTGGATTACTGGTGTCCCAGAGGTATTTATATAGTGCCATAGAGAGGAAAAAAATAATCATAAAACATAACACCTGATGAAAATTACAAAAATGTGGAGCTTTCAGATCTCACTTATTAATGTTTTACTATGTCCCATTTTTCTTCCCTATTACTGATCTGTCTTATTTTATTAGCATAAATTAAATAAAATTTTGAATGAACATATTTGCAGTAGTTCTCCAGTGCAAACAATATGAAATCTGCCAATTCATTTTGTAAATAGGCCTTGGTTACATTTTGCACTTACTCCATATTCAAACTCCTTTAAGAGGATTTGCAGATGGCAAACTACATACAGATTGTTGAGAAAACTCTGGAATTATCCTCTAAAAATATTCCCATAGTCACACATTCTCATTGATACTTCTGCATATTCATAAGCTTTTGGGAATTTGCACTGAGCACTTAATGCATCTCATCTACCTCTCCTTCCTCCCATCCCAACCTGCAGAGAGACTGGATTGTCACTCATTTCCATTATTACAAGTACTCTTGTGCCTCAAGAATCTGCTTTATCTTCAGCAGTCATATGTTGCCACACTAAGTACATTGCACAAATATTTATGTAGACAACACAAAAACTCCATGAGCATTGTTTTCTTTACTAAAGATGAAAATTTAACAATTTGAGTGAACTGACTGTGTACATAACTGACATGGCGTGAATGTTTAAGCAGGGTGAATGGCTGTGTTGGAGAGACAAAAATCTTCCCCCTATAATTGTAATTAGTAATATACTATTGACAATCAGTTGTTCAAAAATGAAACCAATAGTCTGGGAAGTAGTAGAAAAACATGGATGCTCAGGAACTTATTCTGCACTGATATTTTCACAAATGTCCGTGCTCTAGCTCTCTCTATTGCTCGTGAGATGCCCATGTTTGTAATGTTAATGTTATTTCTGAACACTGAATATCATCAGTTTATTAGGTGTGCAAACAATGATACACTTACAATGCAGAGTCAGAGAACTACATCCTGCATTTTCAAATTATTTTTACCTTTGTGTCTTGGGGGGAAAGGAAAACATGTATCTGTATGGCAAAAGTTTCATCACTGGTTTAAAGTGAAATTTATAAGTCTAAGCTTGATGAACCCCTCTCCTTTTGAGATTTTTCTTTCAAAAAACCCAATATAACTTTAGAGTACTGAGAAGGGGAAAAGAATGTGGCTGATTTTACAAAAAATGTGGCAAATTAAAAATCCATCAACTTTATAATGTTTTCCTGCCAATGTGCAATTAATCTTGATGTTTCTGTGGAGGTTTGTATCCACTTCCACCTCATGCTTTCTTAGTTTGCGTACTGTTGAATTCAGATCACAAACCTTGCCTGTAAATGAGGCCTGGAACTGTCAAGCTTTTAAACATACATAAGATTTAAAGTAAGTGTCCCTTTGCAGGTGGATTGCTCAAATATGAGGGTTAACTTTCCATGTAAAAAAATTGCAGGAGGACTGCCCAAAGAAGATTTTGTCCACCAGATTTTTATTAATTTATTTTGTTCTGCACCAGCTTAGTGGATTCCAAGCTATGCTTGTGGACTTCCTGAGCAAGCATTTATTAAGGAAAACATCAGCACAGCTGAGCACGGATCTGCAAGAGTAACAAACACATTAGCTTAGTCAGCATCTTTATCCTCTTATTTAATACATAGTTAGGCATATATTGAATGAATGAAATGTAAGGTTTAAAAATGCCAGTCATGATCATTTATTATAGACCACCAAAAGCCAGCTGCCTAAGAACTTTTCAAGGGTTTTTTTAAAATATTTTATTGATTTCGCAATAAACATACAGTTGATGATACCAATGAAGGCATATTGGAAGATGCAGGTCTAACAAACCCTGCAATATATTTGGCAATAGGTAACACATCACCAGTTAGCTTTTAGAAAATCTGCAGTGGGATACAATTTCCTGTGCATAAAGGTTTATCTCGTTTAGGACCAATAAGCAACAATGCAGTGGAAATTAATCTGCACTTCTACCATTTCATCTGACACCCACCATACAAATAACAGAGGTTAAACATTGGCTCTTCAGATATTCCCCAGATGCTCAGAATAAAGAAAATGGAACATTTACAGTGGCCGACATAGGCAATTTATCTACAGCATCCAACTTCAGTCATATACTATCTGAATTAGGAGCCTAGACTATTTAATGACAACTTCAAAGAGTGATGTGCAAGATGGAGACTTTGCCCTCATTACCAGACTCAGCTCCAGGGAGCTCTGATAGCTGAAGGTGCCCCAGCCACTCACTCCGGTGTCTCCATCAGATGGGAATATCTACTGTGTCAATATCATCAGTTGTGATTCAGTAAATTTCTTTTTACTGCTCAGGTGTGTCCTGTGTTTTTATATGAGCTGGCAAACAGTTCTTTTCACTTGGAACAATTTGTGGCTTCTGAAGCACTACCCTGCAGCAGTCTGCAGCTCTGTATGTGACTCTCCAGGGTACTGCATTCTCCCTCAACTTACTTTAATCCAATGTCAGCCAGGAAAACACTTTTTTAAAATAAGCAGTGTTTTAAATTGTCTTTTATCTTTCTTTGTCTTGGGCATTTCTCCTTGGTCATTCTGTTCACTTTTTCACTTCTGATAGAGATAATTGACACCTATGCTTTGCTGTGCCATTCCTCCTTGAAGCATGTCTACCTAGCCTATCCGAAATTACCTCTTCATTTCATTTTACCAGAGTCATAAAATATTTTTCCTTTTCCCTGTGTAAATGTACTAATATTTATCTCATGCATTTTTTTTTTTTTTTATTTATCAGAGCCTCCTCTCCGAACACATTAGTAGAAATTTTTGCAAATTCATTCAGAACATTTTTACCTTTGGTAGAAGGAGATGGGAATTCAGACGGAAATTAGATTGTCAGATCTATCTGTCGAAACTAATGAGTTGCTAGTCTCAAACATTTCAGCTGTGTTTCTTTAAACTCATTCTCCAAGTTCAATGCATCTTGACATAATCAAAGAAAGAGTATCAAAAATATCCTACCTTGGAAATGAAGTTTGGTAACAGAAGAGGAAGCAAAGTAGGACACAGAAGAAGAATCCTAGACAAAAGGAAATTGAGTTCATCTTTGCTCACATGGCCACATCAGACATCCTCAGGGAAGGATAAGACCTATTTTGTTATAATTACAGGCTGTAACAAATTCTACATTCATATAATAATGCATATGTTTAAGAGGAGCATCTCCCATGCTGATCTAAATAATTTAAATCCTCAGGTGTCCTTATTCATTTCTTTTATAGATGTGTGTTTGTAACAGGTTCTGGAACAAGCATTCTTTGAAAAATTATATCTCCTCTACAAGTTCCTTTAGAGATGCAAGTGTAATTATTTCTTATTTTAATAACTTTTTTTCATAAATCTGAGAGTGTCTGTCTTTAAATTAGGCTCTCTGAAAAACTGACAGTTCTAAGATAACCTTCAGGTGGTCACTGAAACAGCTGCTTTACAATGGTAAACTATCTGGTGCACTCAGGGCAATGATATTTTTTCTACTTTTTGTATTTTTGACTAGTTAGTAAGTGTTCTGTGCCTAAGCAGGTTAATGCAATATCTTCTACCTGCACAATTTGGGCTAAAACCACTTGAGTTATATATATATATATATATATATATATATATATATATATAAACCCTTGAGTTACGAGAGAGATGCTAACTTATGATGTATTTTTTTTTTAAAAAAAAGCACTAAATAAAACAAAATAAAAACTTGGACAAGGATATTCTCTACTTCTCCTTCCAAAGAAATGTGATTTTCAGAAAAAGAACAATTCTTCCTGGAGGATCTCTGTTCTGTGTCTTTCCTCATGACAGGAGCTGTGTCTTTACTCATGTAGGCAGCCAGATGAACCTGTTTTTACTGCTGTATTTTCCAGGTGGGAAAAATGGCATATGATTACATGCTTCTCAACTACATCCTTCACCAGAGATGAAGTCAATGTCCAACTCAACTATGTATGGTACTCAACAGCACTGCCAATACCAGCCAGTCCTGGTGGTCTGATATCACACCTGAATTAGACTGATTTTGTCCTACAAACGTACAAAGGCCAGAGCAGATAAAGGAATTCTTCTGGCAACCTTGTAGGAAGTGAGCATCTAAAATGTATTATTACCATCACAGGGTTTCAGGAAAGGAGAAAGATTTTAAGACCAATAGTTCCTTCTCAATAAAGAGAAGGGATTGTGTAAAAATGGCGTAGGAAAAAAACAACCATTTCAAAGAAATGTCATGATCACACTATCACCTTTAAATACATATTTATATAAGAAGTAACCTAACAAAATGCTTTAATGGGTTAGTAAGTCCCCATAGTTTAGGGAGAGTACAAAGATAAGCCACAAGTAATTAAAAATGAGGAACTGTTTTCTCTTTGGGGATTTTTTTGAGTGATAACCCTTTTTTCCAGCATCAGCCTATTTAGACACATTCAGACATAAAAATAACAGAAAGGAAAAAGCTGCGTATCTGTAACTTCTACCAATTTACAGCCTTAGCTATGTGTTATGTTCCTACCAATATAGAAACATCAAAGGTCACAAATGCTTTCAGATAGAAGTATGTGGATTTAACATTTTTAACAAGCTAAATTATATGTATGAAAGGATTTCTATTCTTATTGAAATCTATTGTTGTGCTTTCCATTTTCAGTATGTGTTCATAACAGAAAATCACAGTGGACAAAAAGCAGAATTTTTCAGTATAAACCCTGTAGATGCAAACCACTCTGTTCCCTATAATGAAAATAATTACTTTAGCTTGTCAACCTATAGGCTTTTGACATCACCGCCAGTCCATGAAATATGAATTTCAGTTTCTGTGGGAAGCTGGGGTAAAGTAGAGAGATGGAAAGTGCTTTTATAACAAAGCAAGTTCAGATATACTCACTGACAAAATTTCAGATTGCTAAAAATATTCATAATGAAAAGAATTTTATGGCTTTTCTTTGTAGAAATGCATCAGTATCTCTGGTAACAGATTTTTTTCTGATAAATTTAATACAGTTATACCTTCTTATTTCCTTTCTTTCTCCCACTATGTCTTGATGTAGGAAAAAATTGAATAATTAGAAATTTTTTGTAGTGTCTGTGATCTATTGCCTCCACAAACAATGCCTTGCAAATATCTACTTGATTGCACCTGAAAATCTTGTCAACTTATGGGGTTCAAATGCCTAAAGTTGTGATAATAAGAGAAACTTCTCTTTTTTTTTCATGACCTAAATATATACTTATATTTAATAAGAATGGGATTCACAGAAAGATACCAAAGGCCTGTTAGAGAGTAAATGTGCTGATAAAATGGTGCTATGGTTAGAGAAACACTTTAACATTTGTTTGGAATCAGTCACCTGGTCCTCCCCACATGGTGTGTTTTGCTTGGCTCCCTGATCCTTTCCTGTCAGATGAAACTGAACAAGAAAAAGTTCCTCAGGAAGGCACTGAATATTCTACTGAATATCCCACTAGTATTGGTCATTTGCACAGTGGGGTTTGGCTTCAGCAAGTATGAAATAAATGTGCAAGGAATGATGTAGAGCTCCTCTGTATGGTCTATTTAATTCTGTAGGTCTGTCCCTCTCTGGGTTATGCTATCTCTTAATGAGCCTTAACCTCTGTATTTTACAACAAATTGAATCCTTACCACATTTTTAGAGTCCATGCTACCATAATCCCCTAGTCCTTAAGGTTGGTGTTTTCTTGGCAACACATCTGCCATCTGCACATGAGAGTAGTGTAAACAAGGAGCATATGTAGGAATTGTGCTGCTAGAAATATTCAGGGCACATAGCTCTAAGGAAATATGAGTTTCTTTCTTGTTTACTCAAAGATCTGAAAATCCTTCTCGCTGAAGGAAATCTCCTCATACATACACAGGCAATCTACAATACAGATGATCAGATTTCACTGAATATTGATCTAATCTCAAAGCATTGTGCTTAAAATTTTGTGAGGACATTCACTTTATGTAGGAAAAATAAAGAGTGAAATTACTATTACACTCTATTTCGTACAGGAAACTTGACTGTATGATATTGAGATTTTCTTCACTGAAATAGCATAAAACAGTATAAGAACTATTAAATTATTTGACTTAACATTATATTGAAAATAAACACTCTTAAGTTCCACAGGGAATAGTCATTTCTTTCATTACTTTTTTTTTTTTTTTTTTTTTTTTTTTTAGGTTAGGTCTTAGTTTGTTTATCTTTAATTATCTGTGCTATGACCTGAGATCATTAATTATTTCTCTGCAAAACAAAGTCGACCTAAATGATTTTTCTCCTGACTTAATAAATATACATAAGAATGTGAAATAATACTTTAAAATTTCCATATAAGCATCAGCCACAGCTAGCTATTTCTAATTGGAAATGAGAGTTGGGAGGAGTGCTTCCATGCGTGAGTGGTTCTTTGAGGTCTCCTTTAAAGTGTTTTTAGTGGACTTTTTACCTCCCTTTCAAAAATATAGAAACAGAACCACTTCAATATTCACTCCTTAGGTATTCACCTGGTCACGTAAGTTGGGAAAGGAAGCTTTTGATCGACATAATTTTGTTCACTGAGTAAATGACAATCAGGCTTCTTGGTTTTTTCTATGCATCAAAAAAAATACATTATTCAGTTTTGTGTGAAATATTTCAATCCATATACAGGGAAAACAAAGAAACTCCTAAAACTAATAATAAGGAATTAGCTTGCTTAAGCTTAAACTCAATGCATTCACCTAACAAATCAAAGGGCCAGTTAGAGATTCCACCATTGCTCTAAATGTTATTCAGATTTTCCTAGAAAAAAAGTCCAAGGTGTTCAATCAAATATGCTGTCATAAGTTACTCTGGATGTCTTATAGTGATGTTCTCTGTTTTCACATGAAGTATTAAAATATATTCTGAAGCAAGAACCAGGCTAATGACATTGTCAAAGACCACTGGGTAATATATATTTTTATTTTAGACCAGTGAATATTTGAGTATTTTTTAAGCAGTGATTTTTAAGCAGTGATTGCAAAGAATGCAATCACAAAGCAGAGCCTCCATATCCTAATTAAGAAATTATTTATACCAAATGGGGCAATCACCAACAAGAGACTGAGATCCTTTTACCTTGGAACAAGTCAATTTATTTCCATCAGATTCTTTCTTACCTGTGAGAAACACAGATTCAAATACAGTACTCTTACCTAGGCAAAAGGCCTAGCCATAGTAAGGGAAAGTAGTTGCTCATTTCCTTGTGAACTAGAATCTATAAATTGATTTTAAAAAAATACACCACAGATTGAACTTAAGAGGAAGTCAACTAGCTCTGAACAACTTAAAGTATAAGTAAACAGACAACAGGAAACTAAGAGGAGAATGAAAAGTATGTTAGTCACTTAAATGGAAGCAAAAATAAACAACAAACTTTAACTATAATATTAAAAATTTTAAATTGTTTTCATAACTTCATTCTGCTTTGACCATTATGATTCTTCTTCAAATACTTTCCTTTAAGTCTAGCATATTTTGAAGCAATAAGACCACAGAGCTACCTAGGTACCAATCTCATTATAAATAAATTTTAACAAAATGTGCTCTCAGATCATTGAGCTTGCAGTAAACCATAATCACACTTCCATACTGTTTTCGACTGTGTCATATATCAATTTTCTTTCTTCTGGCTACATGTTTCTTATTATATTGAATTACAATGAAGTTTTGGTGAGGGAGTTTTTCAGTGTAAGATTTTTTCTGATGAACTAGAAGGCTTACTTACAAGGGTTTTTAGTAGTTAACTCTTTTAGTAATATGCTTTCTAAATATGAAGTTCTGTTTCACAGCTATTCTCTGCTTGCAGGGTGAACGGCTTTAGTTTTATTTCTAAATGCTAAATTCTCAAAAGCTTCTGCACAAGAGTTGAACTGATTTTCCTAGTTCTAGTTTTCCTTCTAGAAATGCTAAATGGGTTAAGATTACTCTTCATTACGAAAGTAGCAATAATATCTACCTGATGAAAATGTCTTTACTACCTGTCATTAACTAAAGCTGTAATCTTTAATGCAGGTAAAATATGCATTTACTAGAATTGTAAATTAATTATGCTAATACTTGGAAACAGATTATAACATGGTAAATCAAAAGTTGTTCATAACGTCTTGCCTAAATGTAAAGAAATATGTTACTATTGAATTTGAAAATATTCACAAATGCAACAAGAAATTTGTGTATGCTAGTCTTTCAATGGACTTCATGATGATGATAATATTTTCCAAAAGAATCATTTGGGTTTGTCTTCAAGAGCAAGGCCAATTTTCTTGGAAGACCATGCTGCTTGTATCTTCAAAATGCCAGTCAAACTTCTGTCTGTATTTCTTCCTTTGTAGCTGGTGTCTTTACCTGTATTTTCTTAAGATAAAGTGACACAGGTCATAGGTAAGAGTGATGTAAGAAGGTCTGACTTCAAACTGTACAGAACTGACATCAGTAGTCTGGAGAAAGGCAGCACTACGCATATCAAGTACTGTGAGTGCCCCTCTGATTGATAGAGCATGTGCTTCTGCTGGAAATGCATTTCCTGGCTTTGGAGCCTTCTTTGTTCCTACACAATCAGTTCTGGTCCTCTATAAGTAACAGGGCAGGAAGATACTCCCATGCTGAAGATTCACTTTTTTAAAAAACAAGAAATACTCCAAAATCTGCTAAGGGGCTTTTTTTTTTTCTTTTTCTTTTTTTTCTTTTTCTTTTTTTTTTTCTTTTAAGGTTTTGGGCTTGGGCTTGTATTATTTATGATTAAAAATGGCTGACTTTTTTGCATTCTTTTATCTTATCTTTGGTTTTAAGAGTCTTCACTTGTGAATGTGATGTCATCTGGGCTATTTATTAGCAACTTATTTGCTAATTTCGACTCATGGTTGTAATCCAGACAGTGTTTTCTTTTCTTTAAACCACTGAGTGTTTAAGGAAAGAAGAGCTGGAGCTCTGTAGTTTACTGATGTATTGTCATAAAACTTCCTGTATTACATGATTTATAATGTTGCAGACAACTGCTTCTGCTTTACAAAGGTTCATCTTCCTCAGAAAAAATACAGATTACTGTAACTAAAATGACAGACACCTGTGCTTTATTCAGAATAAATAAAAGTGATATGCCTGCTAGACGCAGCATATAGCACTGAATCAGGAGAAAAAAATCAGATTACCTCAAAACAATCAGTGTTTATTTGTCAGTCATGGATTTAAACAAAACATATAGTATAAGCAATAATACTGTTGTACCTTCAAAGACACCGCATGGCTGTGATTCCTTGGTAGATATATCATTGTTTTACATATCTTTCTATATTATTTAATAGAAATTCTTCGCATATATAAGAATTACCTAGCTCAATCACCCTTCTTAGATGGGTGACTTTGGCCCCAGGCTTAGGTCTTAGGCACTGTCAGGTCCTGTCCAGCTGTGCATAGAATATAGCTTGTGAGCTTTGAAGCCTCTGAAATAACAAGTTAATAAAAATATTGACACAATCTGTACTGGAGCATCTTAAGCATGCTGCTGTACAATAATACTATTTCCTTCCAAAGGGAAAAAGCAAGAATTAGATACCATTAGGATAGCATTTATTTTTTTTACTAACAGGAGGTCTGTTATAATTAACACTGAGAAAATAAGCTTTAGTGACAGTAAATGTGCAAGGAATTCATTAAAATATCACACAAAGCATTTGTTCTCCTGGATTGAAAGTTGAGAGGCAGGGGGCAAGAACAAGTCAAATGGAATGATATGAAATAGCCCGAGCCTGTCAGTCTTTGTGTTGTCATGGCATTCTAAAGCATTTCTGTATGCTAATTCACCTTTTTTTTCCCTCTCTTCTGATTTTAGCTACTCACACTTTACAGCTGCATTTGTCTAACTTTTCCTAAATATTTTCAATGTTTAATGTGACTTTTCCTTTTGTGAAGGGTGTCACATACCTATCATTTGAATACTGTCTAATTTTTCAGGCTGAGACAATATCTGATACCACCCTGATGGCCTGGAAGAGCTGGATGTGTCAAAAAGAATAATTTCATTTCCATACTCAGGTACCCTTTAGTCTTTCTGTAAGAGTACCTATGAGTCTAAATAATTATGGAGAATATTTGTCTAACTGGACTTTTGTGATTTTTTTTATTATTTAACAAGAAGAAATAATAAGCATAAGCTATTTACCTACTAACTCTATTTTAACTTATAATTTTTGTGAAATGGAAGTCTTTTGAGGGATGTTTAGTTCTGTTTTCATTAATAATTGTTTATATAAATATTTTTACCATTCTCTTTTTTAACCACACACAGAGGAAAAGAAAAACTGTATGAAAAAATCTTCAATCTATAATAATTCTTCATGTTGACCATTTTTCAAGAACATTATCCAATTGTAATTTTATGAATGGTGACCTTGCACAGTACTAAGTGTTTTGGACCATGGAGTACTGTACATTTTTAAAGTATCTTTCATTCTAACTCAATGCATAATTAGAATGACCAGTGCTCTTATGGTACATTTTTAACCGAACCATTATCTGAATTCTGCCAGCAAACAAGAATAACAAATTCCTATTCTAACAGATACATTTTAAATTGCAATAAAGAAAAAATGACAAAGAAAATGAAGTCTTCATGAGAAATTGCAGTGTTTGCTTTTTGCTTCCATCACACTGTACCAGTTCTAAAAAGAAAAGTAGATAATTTTTTAGGTGTGGTCTTAGATAATTATATGCACAGTTCACAGAGAAATCAACCTTAAACTTCATAACATGACACTTTAAAAATGAAAAAAAAAAGGGATGAAGTGATTCCAGCCTACTACTGAATTGCTAAGAAGCAGGACATAATAAAATTAAAGGATGCGTAGCAGACTTGCAATAAAATACTGCCATTTTAATTAGGTACAGTTTAATTAAGGATAATATGGTATAAAGACAGTTTTTTAAGGAGCTATAGCCAGTTGGAAACTTGCCTTCTAAGTCAATGAAGAGTCCAACCTATAAGGACACTGGCTTAGGATTTCCTTAGAAGGAAAATCTTATGTACATAACGTAACGTAAAAGATTTTTTTTTCTCAGTTTCTTAGCAAAGAAAGCAATGAGTAACCCATGCAGGTCCCTCCACATCATCAAAAGCTTTTGACTTCTACTGCTGTTCCAACATATTATATAGAAATTCTTGTGCTTTAGGGCATAAGTCAGTCATTAAGCCTGCAAACACAGCTGATTTCAAGAGTTTTCACAGGACTAGTTTTCACTGAAATATGAAATCTTGCCAAAATCAACATGTTTAAAGACTCAGGTCAATTAATTGGAATTTTCTTCTGAAAGAAAAATGGAAAGGCATCCAATGTTTTGATACAAATTACAGTCATACATGCAGAATAATTTTTTTCCTGCATCCATCTTTCTGACCCTTTTGCATTCAAATTCTCTTTTCATCATTATTTCAAGGTCTTGCCATTGTACTAATGTCTTTCATGCGGGCTTAAGCCTATTAGAAACAATAAATTATTTTATATATGCCTATGGTGGAAATTGCTTATGTTCTCTTAAAAATCACTTGAAACTATCTTGAAAAGGAAAACATTTCATCAGAAATATCCTGTCACTCTGTAATCCTGTCTCATGTTAGGAAAGGGACCAGGGACTTTGCTTCTCTATTTTCCTTTTCCATATTGTGTTAAGTGAGACAAACCAGCAAATTTTTCCATTTTCTTCCACTTCCACTCCAGTTACGGTTGAAGTTGTATTATTACAATAACGTTTAGAACAATTCATTAGTCGGCCAGTTTTCAAAAATGCAGTTTTAAAGACTAGAAAAGATTAAATAACAATGAACAGATCTTTCAGGACAGGGTATGACCCTCCTATTCAGCCTTTACCTGCTCTCATTCCCCTCATACTGGCACAGCTTCTTTCCATCTCTCTTGGTCTGGAAAAGAGGGGTGGAAGATGCATTAATAAGTTGAGACACTGTGTTGTCCTGGAGTGTTTGTGACACAAACTCTTCAACAGACAAGTAATCAGAGGAAGGAGGAGAAAAGAAGAATTACTGTATCACTCTATGTTTTCCTTATTTTTTTTGGCAGTTATGATTCAACAAACACATCCAAGCAATGGTTCACCTATAGTACTGGGTTTTTTTCCCACAAAAAGCTCAAAATTTAACTTGGATTAAGCATAAATATATTCCTGATTCAATTTATTCTTCAACTAGAATATTATATGTTTTATTTTTAATCTAATCAGTTTTCATCCCTTCTTTTTCTTTGAAAAAACATCATTTTAATGTCCCATATAGGCTCTGCTACAGCTTTGGTTTCTTATCACTTATGGACAAGAGAGGGAAAGCTAAACTGAAGTTAGCACTTTAAAAAATCTCTAAAACTGAATAATGTGGCTTTTAATTTAGTCACTGCTATAGGCATAACATAAATTCTAAATTGACTGAAGAAAAGTAAGAAAAAATGTAATAAGACCTTAGTTCAAGTATAGATAACTTGTCAAGAAGCACATCCTAATAAATAAGTCTTCTTTTTCTGCAAATAGGAAGTAGTGGTGGTGACACTTCGTTTTACCTTCTGCCAACAACACTTGCAAAATTGTAAGCATCTTGTATGCCCTATTTGTTGTGAATCGCAGTCAGCCTGTGTATTGTTTTCTAAAGCAACTAGTTTTACAAAATGGGAAGAAACACTTTTTGGTTCTTTGCCTCTTATAATCAGTCTTTTGAAGTAATCATGAAAAAGGGCATAGGAAAAGTAGAGTTTTAACATGTAAAGAGGTTAATGAACACTTGCTATCTGAGTGTTCTTTACTTCTTTTTTTGGAAAAAAACCCAAATGTTTTTGAGTGTAGAGAAAGAGTTCAGAAAAAAATGGACTCATGATTTTCTTATAAACTCTTGAGTCACGATGTGTTGTGTTTTTTTATGTAGAGCAGTACCTTCTTTCCCCTTTCTCTAATGAAACATCAGGATTTGCAATTCTTACTCAGTCTGATATGAATGAAAAAACCCCAATATCAGTATTGTTATTTTCCAAGTCTCCAAAAATCTGTGGTTGCTGAAAAATCTGTAATTATCTGCAGTTTTGTTGTGTTTCCATAGAGGATTTTTTTATGCCTTTGCCTGAAGAAATCTGTTAACCCAAACATTGTTTCCAAGGAGGGAGTGGATTTAAAGGAATGAACAGTTTTTGCTCACAGTGTTAATGCCAAACATCATGTCCATTAATAGATTACTGGATGATACGCCAGGAGCCTTCCAGCCATGCTTTCACATGACGCCAGCCCTTCTCCCAGGAAAACAGCAGTGTTTTCTGAGACCTGTCCAGGAGCAAGAGCTTTTTCACAAGGATCAGAGGGATGGTAACATGTACATTGGTTCTCTGCTTAAAGGAATTATTCCTGACATCACTACAAATTAATGTTATTCCTATGTTAAATGCAGTAGCTCAAGAGGTAAGTTTGCATTTCCTGATAAAGTCAGGGGTATGCTTGATGAGTTCTTTAGTTGCAGATTTATGTAGCTTACTGTCAGTGAGAGAAGACAACACTAAAGCCTTCACTAAGCCTATTTCTTTATCTGCAGTAAGTTGTATGCTGTGACCATTTAATTTTATTATTGCTAACTGCACTAAGCCATCGATTAATGCTATTATAAGCTGACTTCACACTGATTTAATTAAAAGTCTATGTCATGGTTTAACTACTGCCACGAGCACACAGCCCCTTGCTTACACCCTCACCTGTGGGTCTGGGGAGAGAATTAGAAGACTAAAAGCTGGAGAACGCATAGGCTGAGATAAAGACAATTGGATAGGAAAAAAAAAAAAGCCACACACACAAGCAAAGCAAAACAAGGAATGAATTCACTGCTTTCCATTGGCAGGCAGGTGTTCAGCCATTTCCAGGAGAGCAGGGCCCTTTCATGTGCAACGGCGACTTGGGTAAACAAACACCATCACTCCAAATGTAACTATCTTTCTCCCTCTTCCCCCACTTTATATACTGAGCATGATGTCATATGGTCTGGAATATCCCTTTGGTCAGTTTGAGTCACTTGTCCAACTTGTGTCTCCTCCCAACATCCCAGCATCACCAGTCTCCTCACCAGCATGGAACAAAGAGAAGCAGAAAAGGCCTTGGGTTTGCTTGGCAGCAAAAAAACCACCTCTATATTATCAACCCTGTGTATAGCATAAATCCAAAACACAATCACATACTAGCCACCATGCAGAAAATTAACTCTAGCTGTGCCAAAACCATCACAGTCTCTTACTTATACTTAAGCATTTTCTCTGGCCCTTTATTGTTTGAAAAGCACTGGTTGGGATTGCTAGGTAAGTTCTCAGTTCCAAAGTTACTTAGAGAATATTAACTGAGATTTTACAGTCTCATTATTAAAGCTACCTGTACTTTCAAATCCTATTGTTTCTTTATATGGTGCCTTCATAGTAATACAAAACAGACTGGGGAAAGTGATACACAAACTAACAGAGGAGCTGTCATGTGATAAAAAGGAATTTGTAAAAATTCACTCTCCATATCTTTACAAATGCCATGTTCAAAACCTAAGTATGTCATATTCACATGATGGACTAAATTTGGCTATCTCTTCCAGCTGTCACTCAATTTTGTCTCAAGAAGAGCTTTGGACTCATACAATTCCTTCTTCTGCTCATCTTTCTGCCTCTGCTTGTCAAGGAGGTGTAAGGCAGACATTTGCCTAGATGGGAGGTGTGATGTGACCTGGCTGATGACCCAACCAGATCATGCTAGGAATTTGGGATTAGGAATGATTAGGAATTTGGGAAGCACGATCTCACTTCATAGTTCAGTTATAGTCTCAGGCTCCAAGTACCTAAAGCTGCTTTACATTTTCTATTTGATTCGTCTTTTAAGTACCAGTACAGCTGCACCATGTAGAGAAGCAAGCAAAAGTTCTAGATCAGGTTCTGAAAGAATGATATTTCTGTTATCATTAAATTGCCTTGTAGTAATTAGCAGAGATTATCAGTGGCAGTGTTAGCTTGAGTGAAATGGCATGGTGATTCAGGTATATTGCCTTTGATCTCCGCCCTTTTGTGGAACCTAGTGCAGTTAGAGTACCGACTCTGGAAACCATACATATGTGTTTTCCTCTATTTTACTTTGATAGGCAGTGTAGCCCGATATTTTATCTGTTTGTTCCTTTTGCTCTAAGCTTTTCTCATGATAGTGTTATTCATGTGTTGCTAGGACACTGACATGCTGCATAAGAGGGAGAAAAGTCACAGCTGGTCCTCCTTATGCCAAGACCTTTAAGGCAGACTCTGAGTCGCTAGACAGAGATATATCTACTAAATTGGGACCAAGAGGATATGTTCAAGGTGCCTCAAAATGAAAACTTCAACCCCTTGGAAAGCCAAGCAGGTTTTCAAATGTAAATGTCCTCAATCAGCAGAAAGTTTAAAGGAAGTAAGAAAGGCAGAAGTGTCTGAACATTGTTAGGGGATATTCTGTCTGCACATGGAATGAAAAAGGCACCATTCAAGTGCAAAGAGTGAGACAAATTGTCTTGCTCAAAATGAAAAGTAGAGTGTATTTGCACATGTTACAAACACTCAACACCACATTAAGGTTGACAGATTAAATTAGGGTGCCTTCTTAAAAAAATAAAGTTATTAACTCTTCCATCATTAAAACTCATCCTTTTTTGGTGCACCAGTTTTGGACTAACTGTCTTGTGAATACTTTGCTTTCTATTTCATGGGAAGGTTTTATACAAGAATAGAACTGGGCTTGTTTACTGCCAAATTTGATTCAAGCATCTGCTCACAGTATAGCAGAGAAGTTTGTGAACAAATGTACCAATGTGGAAGGTGATTAGAAAGAGAAGACACATAATTTGCAGCATACCTGTAGAGGAGAGATGATATACAGATCAGCAATGGGGATAAAAGCACACATATGTGCACAAGCATGCAATGTGACATGAAAAGTTAAATCACATCTCAAAGTCTTGCTAGTATCAAAGCAAATGGTTGACTTGTTAGTGGTTGGTATAGTAAGAGCTTTTGAGGGGATGAAGAACAATTGTGATTCAAAAATTAATGGTAGGAAATCTGCTAAAATTCATTTAAAAGAGAAAGGAACAGGATGTGTGATTTCCTAATTTAATAATAAATTTTATTAAAGCAAAGAATTCAAAAGAAACAAGGGTCGCTGTAGAGATTAAAGAGTTTTTTATCTTAAATGTCACTAAACTGGAATCAGCAGCAGACACAGAATACTTAAAATGCAAACAAACACATTTATAATTTTTAAAAAATTCCTAACAGAAAATCTGAGAGATAATCCAATTAAATTTTCATAAAAGTACATTGCATGAATAGTAACTAGTCCAATGTACACAAAACATGATCTTTCAAAGAAAAGCAATGAAGTTGCCAAATAAGCCAATGAGTTTCTTAAATAAACTGTGCTGCAAATTTGTGGAATACAAGAAGTCAATGTATTTCATTAGTCAACAAAAACACCTAAGAACTGCAAAAAAAATCATTATGTACATAATTCCGTATAGTCTCCAAAAATTCATTACCCTATGGGTTTTTTATTGCATCTTTGCATTTGCTTGGTATCCTGAATGGAATTGTTTGTACTACTTTAAAAATGGGAGAAAAAAATCCCCAAATAAACAAAAGCCATATTTATTTATTCTGATGGGATTTGAAACATATATATACCTAAAATGTCTGGTTTGTAGACTGAGTGTATCCAATTTGCAACAACTCTTTCACGCAAGGAGGAAATTAAGGAGCAGATTGCTAAATGGAATATAAACATGATTTCACTCAGCCTTGCTAATACATCAGGATGAAAGCCTACACTCTCCCTTATTTAAAATTATTCTAAACAGTGCATGTCAAATATTTTAGACATTATTGAAAATGGCTGTCACATAAAATGTAAAAGGGCTCCACATATATTCGGCATGGCTTTACTGTCTGAATGTGTGAATCTCTACACTGACACAAAATTGCTACCCTGTCAGCATGTAAAAGGACGGATCATTTAATCTCTTTAGTGATGAAGTTTCAAATCCACAAAGCACAAGCTATCAGTCCTTTGAGATGATTATGATGCCTCGAACCTGACAGCTTGTGATGACAGCTTTCACAAATTCTGGAAATCAAATTGTTCCTGCATCTAACAGAAGAAGGCAGGTGTGTACATAACAGAAATGGATGAGGTTAAACATCGGGATAGTGTGATCTTTATGTTCAGTGTAATTGTTAAAAGTTATACCCTGGAAAATTATAGATTTTGGTTTTGAACCTCTTCATGATATACACAGATGAGGGCACCAATAACCCATATGGGTAAAAGGTTTGCCAGGAAAGGAATATCAAGATAAACAGATGGCTGTACCATTGCCATATGGCTCCTCAGAAATTGGACGACGCTGTGGCATTTTGCCACAAGATTGATCTAGTGTTATTTCTGTGCCAATATTTTAAGCAATGCAAGGAAAGAATACATAACAATCTGCAATTAGCTGTGTTATGTAAATATATAAAAAACCTAACTGGTTCATAGGAAACAGATATGTTTCTGAAATACAGATAGCAATTCACTGGAAAACTATTTGCTTCAGCTCTTCATTTTCATACTTTTTAGTCAGAAAAATGTGTTAAATAAACTAAGTTGCTGTGCTGATGAGGCTTAATTTCACAGTTTATCTCTCTTTACAGAACAAAGAAATTGTCTCTGAAACACAGTGTTAGCAGTGTTAAAAAAAACAAAGGAAAGCAGAAGGAAAATACATACCATTCAATATAAGGTCAGTAATTCCATAACTCACCTCAGCTGGATAGCTGCATACGTACCCAAATTATTCAGATATGACCTTGTACCCAAGGTCAAAGGTTTGGTGTTATCATAGAATGAGTACTTAGTAGGGCTTTCTGATTGTTCAAACACTCCTGGCTGACATATCAGGTGTATCGCTGCATTTTCATGCATGCTGCACTCAATTGGGATTTTGCACTGGCCCTTAGTTTTGATTCACACTGGTATTGTTTTAAAAAATAAATAGAAGTATAGCATGAGGTACAGATATGTAAGAGAGTACAACACAGAAGGTATTTCCACTTTATGGAATGGTAACTCAGTTTCTGATGTTACAATAGCAATGATAGGGCTTTCAAAAAGAGATTTAGGGAACAATAAGTGAATATAGGTATTATATTATTTGTATAATGAAATCCAAAGCACAAAGCTTACATTTTTATTAATAAATTATACTCTGGGCAGATCAGAGGGAAAACTTCACTTATAATGACTCTAATGTCTCTGAGAAAACTGCATTAAAGAGTACCTAAAATTCAGAACCATCAGCATGTCTTTAGGGCACAAAACCAAGCAAGAAGACACAGAAATAAATCCAAGATTAAAAAACCCAAAACAAAACAAAAGAAATTTTTGAAAACCCCCCAAACCTCCATGTCTTTCTTCAGTGATATTTCCTCCAGCATTTCAGTTAGGAGTTATTCCTTCTGAGCATTTAGAAACATTGAGTATTCCTGTAGCTAAATTTAGTACTCAATCTTATTATCTCTTATTTCTATTCCTTGCCTGTAAACCATAAAGATAAAATCACACAGTAGTAGAAATAACCAGAAGATAGATTTCACAATTGACTTGTAGGATTCTAGCCATGGTGTGGTTTATTTTGTGTAAGGAAATAAATGGAGAGCAGCTGGGGAAAAAAAAAGCAAAACAAAACAAAACCCCAAAACACTAGAAAGTGGAAATATATATAAAAAAGCATATTGCTAACCTTAAAAGATAGCTAGCAATTTTACACAACTCCTGTTACTCTGAGCAAGCTATACTGACACAAGTTGCCCTCACAGAAGCTTTGGAGAACACCTTTAGATAGCTCCTTTTAGAAACCCTTGAGGTTTTCAGAGGGTCTATGCACACTTCAAAGTTTTGATCACTTGAGCTTCTCAGTGGCCCCACACCTGCATAGCCTGCAGTACAGGCCTTTTTTTGACTCTTCATTTCCCTGAAGTATTGTAGGCTTCAGGGGAAATTTCAGCCATAGCTTTGAAGCAGAGATAGTTGTGCTACTGTAGAAAGCTCTGTGGGGTGGTTTTTTTTTTTTTTTTTTTTTTTTTTTTTTTTTTTTTTAACTGAGATATCAAGGCTTTTGACAGACAAATGGTAAGTTGACCACATCTTTTGGCATAAATTGATAACAGGTCTTCAAAACCAGCTTGCTTTCCCATCTAATTATTGTTACTGTGAGTTACTGTTAAATTCCATTTGTATAATACGATAATCAGCTATATTCAGCAGATTTGTTCCACTAGGTTGGCTCAACAACAGTTCTTGGTCACAGTCTTTTAACACCTTATTCAAGGGAGGAGAAGTAGGAGGGAAAAGAAAGAAGGCAGAAAATGAGAGGATTGAGAAAAGGAGTAAACTTGTAGGGAACCTAACTTAGATGATTATTGTGGCTTTTCTATTCAGTACAATGAGAACAGTCTGCTCTTAAAGGAAAATACCTTAGGCATAATAAAAGTCACCTTTCAGAAACAAGATGCTGTATTTAGTGACCAATACATAGACATCTGTAAGAATCTAATCTTAAATTTTCACCAGAATTGTTTTCACTTTGAACCTGGGAGGCAAAAAAAGAATCCATTATTAAGACAGTGTATTTACTTAATGGGAATACTACCTCCCTTTTCCCAACACATTTTCTTTCAAAATGGTTTTGTTCAAATGACACATATCCTTGAGATGTTTCCTTTTAATGAACTATTAATGACCTACTTTTAGCTAGAAAGGTTTTCGCTAGTGTTACTGGTATATTTGTGAGTCATTCATTCTGTGGTGCTGTGGCCTGAAAACTGTATTTTGACTGCTCAAAATTCAGATGTTATTTTTCAACTTAATCAGAAAATCAGCTCTAGGATGACCTTACCTAGACAGAAGACTGAGTGCTGCTTGGATCCCCTATTTGCAGCAATGATTAGACTGGACAAGAGAATAGACAGTGATAGCAATCTTAGGGAATAAAGAGATATTTTCCTGGGAATACGTAAATTGAGCTATTTATCATAGAAAAATGAATGCCAGAAGGAAAATTACTTTCTATTGCTATACTGGAAGGAAAATAAGGGAAAGCCTGTTTGACTAAAGGACAATGTTAGCACAATAACTGGTTATAACCTGACTGTTGAATGCTTTCTGTGTGGCAGTAAGAACCTTTGAGCCCTAAAATAGATTGCATAGGGTGCTAAGGGAAACTTTTTACTTCAAGCTTTAAAGAACAGCATAGACAAATGGTTTTGAGCACTGTGATTCAGACAGGATGGGTAAAGACTAGATAACTGGACAATCTCTGAAACTTCCTTCCAGCTTTATTTCTGTGATATGATTTTATACAAGAACAGAAGATTGACCAAATTTGCTGATCAAACTATTGCTTCCAAAACTTCACTGTTATTAAGACAAATAAAAATCTCCAAGCTGCTTTTTAACTGTCAGAAGACTATAACTTCTGACGAAATTTTTAGCTCTGGTACCCAGAATGGACATTTTCACACACACAACTAATGGGACACTTTTCAGAAAGTTTTCAGGTCCCAAAAGCAATCTTTCATAGCAACTGGAAGAAAGGGGGAACTTTTAAAGGTGTGTTTCAGGGGGTAAGTTGCATAAAAAAACCAACTGAAACACGCTAAACACATGAAAGCTTGAAAAAGACAAAAAAGAGCTTCAGAAGGCTTTGTCCATCCCCAGACAAGAGTCTTTTTAACACATAACATGAGAGTATTTTAGGACTAAATCTTAATTCTGAGATAATTTTTCTTGGGCATCTATTTAATGCAAAATTTATCTGCTTTAACTTCTAGATGCTACTGTATGCACTATTTAAATATATTCAGTGAATTGTATTGTTATAGGGTTTTTTTACATTACCTTACCCCTTTTATTTATGTTCAGGTAGCACCATAGATCTAATCAAAACCAGAATCTGTCAATACATAGTTATAAGCAAAACAATGATTTCAAAGAGTGTGGGTAGTGGAGTTAAGTTGTATTTATAGCAGAGTTAACAACTACACACACCATGACTATTTCCTTCAAATTAGGACTTTCTTAGAAAATTATTTGTGGGAAGCAATTATTATACTTTTCCATTTGTTCTTCTACAGTATTTGTTGTGTGGGAACTTCATACACTTGGCTGAATCTGTGTGCTTGACTTCCAGATTCTGATTGCTACACTCATGCCTAACCCCCAAAGCCTGTATCTCCTAAAGTTGAATTTTGCATTGTATGAAAAGCTAATAATTGTTATTTTGAATTTTGGGAGTATTATCAGAACTCCTCATGTAGAAAGAAGGTACTGTAGAGATTGAAAATGGTCTGTGGGTTGTTTTCTTTTCATCAATTTCTTTGCTTGTCTGGAACAAAGATTTGCCCTCTGTGGCTGAACCTAGGGAAAATGCCTGTAATGTCCTAGCAGCACATAACAAGCTGTGGATAAATGAAATCCTCAACTGTAGCAGGTCTCAGTTAGCTATACTCAGAAGCAGCATGAGGATTCTTGAGATGCGGGAAGCTTTGCTACAGATGCCTAAGGACAGAGTGTTAGAATACCTAGGGTTTTCAAGGACAGTATGCTGTATTATATATTGGCTTTTTGTTTGGTTTTCAACTCAGGCTATAAAACTCTCTCAGTGTTTAAAGGAAACTTATTTTCATACATTTGGTGGTTTTGTGCTTTTTTTAACCCTTAAGAAATGTCTAAAATTAGTTAACCATCTGTTTTCTTCTTTGTTTGAAGCAACTTTTAAACAGCTGTTTAGCCTATGATAATAGTCTTCCTCCTGGGAAAGCAGCTCATTTCTGTTGCCAGATTCCATTATCATAGGATGGGTTGTTTTAAATTACTAAATGGATAAGTTCTGCTTCTACATATTTGTGTCTGTGTGACTCTTTCTTCCTCTCTGGCATATTGGCACAATTCTTGTTATGTTTATTAAACACATGTTAAGTGCTTGTGAGAGCTTTGCCACTGATTGACCTTTTTCTTGGGGAAATGTAAGATATGAAATGTGAACGGAGTGGTGAAGTTCATTCAGCTTTCTTTTTTTTTTCCCCATTCACCTGTGTATATACCTTCTTCATTGTTTCAATTCTTGTATACTTCTAGAAAAAGATCACAGAATATTATTAAACACAAGAGAATGCAGAAGGCTAGTTTTCCTCAACTCTTACTAGAGAATGTGTTGGAGAGACTCTCAAAGCCTCATGAGTCAAACAAGAAGTTCTCCAGAGCCTGACAGAAAACACTGTAATGAAGGAATCAGAAATTACTGGGTTTGCAGTAATCTCTCTCCTTTTGTTTTCTACAGGGTTTTTTTGTTTTTGTTTTTGTTTTTGTTTTTTTGTTTGTTTGTTTTTTATTTTATTTTTTATTGTGAAATTGCTAGTTTTTCTATAAGCAGATTTAACAATTCCTCATGAAAACAAAATAACATTCAAGATAACCTTCATCTTCCTCTTTATTACCACTCTGTAATGTAGTCCATGGGTCCTGGAAAAATGTTCTGTCTCCCACTTTTTCAGGAAAATATTATTTGCAGGAACAAATGTTTTAACTCAAAGGTTCGGGAAGATGCCCAAACCTTCCTTCTACTGCAAAACAGCAAATAGCAAGCAAGAAGTTAGTTTTATGCAAAGTCTAAGAGATCTGTTCCTTATTCTTTTCTGCTATGACAGCTTAGGATCTGCAAACCATTGCTTGCTGCCCTGTTAGTTTTGAGAAAAAATAGCCAAAGGCCTTGATCTCTAGATCACTTCAATTATTTTAAATAGTTGGTTTTTCTGGTTAAAATGTGTCGACTTTTATTTCCATCTCTAAACATCTATCTACAGCATTTCCCCACAAACACTTCTTTATCAACAATTACTGAAGTGGGAGACAATCCACTTGAGAATGGAACTGTGTGAGCATTTTCTAGGTGAAAAAACACTATGCAGAGCTGCAATCCTAGGTTCAAGGTCATAACAGATTCCACTTTCCTGGTTTCCATCATTAAGAACATTCTCTGTCTTGAGTCATTTTTGTTCTTTATCTTTGCAATCTTAGTTTCATTTCTGTGAAGGTAATCACGGTGTTGCATCACAGGACATGTAAGCTATAAGATAATATGACAAAATGGGTATCATGTGCATCAAAGTCAAAAGACTTTTTTTTTCCTGTGACACCACAGAGGATATTTTATTGGTGAGGACTAATGCCAAAGATGTCTGTCTCCTTTTGCATCTTCTCTCACTATTTTTTTTTCAGCTATGCAGTCATAGTGACTAAGACTTCATGGATGAGACTTTTAGAAATGTTCAGAGATAGCTTTCTGCTGCTTCATGGAATGATTGGCTTTTTGCAGCAGAGCTGTAATGAGTCAGCACTTTTACCCCTTTGTAAGAACTCCAGTTCAAGCAAAAACAAAAACAACCTGGAATGATCTGATCTCCTAATTAAGACTTTTTGGTCCACAGGACCTTGGAAGGCCCTGAAGGTGTCCTGCAGCCCCACTTAGATGAAGGCACATGAGGACTAACCTTTACTCTTTGCTCAAGGAGCTGGATTCTACTCAACACTAAGAAGGTGTTCCTGAATCTATATTCAATATTCAGTATACTTGTTAACCACATTAAAAAAGACAGGGTTTACCACAGAGAGTCAGCCTTAGATTCCGTGACTAAAGTGAAGTTGATGCACTTGTAAAAGACCACAGGCAGTAGGAGTACAGTTAGCTGACAGGCGCTTTGGGAAGCTATCTGGTTGTACAATTGTTGAACAGTTCATCTTCCAATATCACATGCTAGAAGGTTTTTGTCAGAAGATAGCTGAGCCTTTCTCTACTCCACTTGATTACTTTACAGGAGTGGTTTAATGCTTTCATAAAAGAATTGATGAACCTAATTTATAAATCCTTTACTACCCTTCTAAGTAGGAAAAAAAAAAAAAGGGAATATAATTTAACAATATTCCAGTTCAGAATCTGAAGACTGGGACCTGGAAGACACAGATCTTATTGCTGGCTTTTTTAGATACTCAATTCATGTAAATTGTACTCATTTTTATCATTCTTATAATATAAGCAATAATTAAGAGCCAATTTAAAACAGGCGTCCATGGTGCTGGGTAGTATGCAAAGTATCAGTGGGTGTTCCTTTATCAAACATCAATGGATGGAGAAGGCAAGTGGGAATTGGCTCACAGAGGGAGCCACAGCTAGACAATAAATATTATCTCACTATCTTTTTCATAGCTCTTTCTTTAGTGAGAAAGGGAGGTAATAAACAATAGCAAAAAGGGAAAGTAAACTGGGTAACAGGGCTGGAAGAGAGCATAAAATAGAATTAAGCAGGTATGAAGAGGCTGTGAAGAAAATAAATGAAGCAATTAAGGAGACAGCAAGTCAGCTAAACCTACACATCCAATGACTGCTTAGGTGACCATTCCTTGACTGTTTCTCTGCCTATGACCAGGTATTTTTCACTTCTGCTGTGTGGTTTTGAAAAACAGCTCTAATACAAAAGTGTTTCTTAGGAAGATAGCAGGGGAAAGTAGATATCAAGAATCCTGAAAGTCCTGCTTGATTCCTGTACAATCCTTTTCAGCCATAACTGATATTTCCAAAAATGCTGTGTCAGCAGTGATATTATAAAGCTGTGAACTCTAGATTGTTTTTAAGTTTGTTTATTTTGTTAGGATTCTTTCTTCTCTAAGGTGCTTGTAGGTGTAAAGCACTGTATAAGCTATTCTATCCATATGTATTCATGTAGCCTGTATACAAAATGCATATGAAATGGAAAGAAGAAATAAAAGAAAAAAAAATTACAAACCTCCATTGTGCATTTATTCCTTAGGCCTTGCAACTTCTGGAATATCAGTCAGAGCTGTAGCAAAGGCACATATATGATTGTTGCTATTATCTTCACTGCTATTTTTTTCTCTCTGCTGCTGTCTATAAACCAGGGCTACTAGGGTACTGTCTAGTACAATTGTACTTGAAAAACTGAAGTGGTTCCTCTCACAGGGCAGGAAGGTAGGTATCTAGAAACTCTTATGAACAAATATTGTTACACAGTTCCTGGCCTTCTCCAAGAAAATTTCATCCATTAAAGTCAATTCATATTAACAACACAGGAAACGGAAATTGAGCTTTTAAACTCCCAGTCAGTATACATTGTGGAAGTGATCCTTTAAAGTTACAGAGTTACAACCTGACACAGCTTTTTCCTGCCACTACTTAGGCATCATCTGTAATGGCTCATCTGTCTGGTTACCAGGTACTCTGTCTTAAACTGTTTCACTGTGCTTGTTACTTCATCACATTTCCTAATTACTTTGAAAGGTCTGCTTGTTATATGAACTGACAAATTCCACATATCTATAATATTTATGGAACAAATCTTATAATAAAAATAATAATTTTGGCTTATCGTGTTATTTTACAAAGTGGGAGGGGTGCATGGGTCAGTGAAAAGACTTTCAGCTTGCAAGAGATTGTGTCATTCTGCTTGCTATGCTCTCCTCTTTTAAATATAAAAGAGTGCCTGTCTTGAAGACATTAGAAAGGTGACTGTAGTTTCATATACCCATTCAAAAGTTGCATTTAAGAGTTCTGAATTTCTGTTCAAAATCTGCATGTTCACTGAATTTTCTTTCATAGATAAATATGTTATTTTAAAAAACCGTAAATAGATTATTAAGATGGAGAGGGATTATTTTTTTTCATGTAAAAACAACTGTACTGTATTATTTTTTGATATTCATATATTGGTTGCTAAAGACATTTTGGAATGTTGAGATGCATTTTCCCCTGTGAAAAATAATAAACTGTGGACTGGAAATACATGAAATCTGAGCTTTTTAATTATTTTCCCAAAGAAGAATAAGCATAATGTCAGATGGGTTTGCTGAATCTGCAGTGAGCTCCCCACAGCTGGAAAACTGCAACAGCAATTCTTGCAGCCAGCTGAGGTTTGACTCCCTTGTTTCACCTGGGATGTATAGAGAAACTTCCTGATTTTTCATGAATGCACACTAGTAACAATGTTCGTGACATCAAAATACAAAAGTACTTCAAATTTTTCATTATTTACCCTTGGAAAAAGAATTTTCTCCCTGTAAAATATGGCAAAATTTAAGACAGAGACTCCAAAACAGTTCTAAAAGGGAGTTGAAGAAAAATGAGGGTTTTTCTCATTTTTGAATGATACAAAGAACCTTTCTCTGTGATTATCTGTGGAACATGTTATTGAATATTGCTTCTTACATACATAGATCAGACACTTGATATGCTGTGGATAGGTTGTATCTATGGTAAAATTACTTGCAATACCTGGGAGGCCGCAAAATACAATTTTATTCTTCATCATAATTTCTTTATTTTCCTTTGTGCTTTGCCTGCAAGAAACCAGTTGTTTAATCACAAACACTGAGTCAAACACTCCTGTAAAAACAGCACAATTGTAATGTGGGTTTAAATTGAATGTTGTATCTGTAATTTGGTGTATTGTGTAACCAGATATAAACTGCATCAACTACTTGGATACAGGGTAACCATTAAAAACTCCAGTTAGGGCATAAGTAAGCCTTATGTATAATTTATGACATTTACAGACTGCATTTGATACAACTGCAAGAAATCCAGCTGGGCCTGCATATATCTGCCTCTTCATATAGACCCAAGTCCAGAGCCTAATATTAATCAAGCTTTAATTCAATCTTTGAGTCCAGAGCTAGTTTTTTTCAACTGAAATTACAGCAACTGGTGTCTAAATAGCTTCAATTTTCTTCAGATTTAAGGCAGAGTGTTAAAACACCTTGACCATTCTGGCCTTCCAGAAAAAATCCTATTTGGCTTCTCTTGCCACAGTCACAGTAGTGACTACATTCTGTAGTCTTATTTTGGGACCCTAATGTAAGCAGAGGCTTGTTGCCAAAACTTCTGGTTTCTGTAGTTATTCGAGTTTCCTCTTGGGTGAATTGGGACCTCACCTGACCTGTCATTTTCCCTCTCTGTGTCCCAGGATGGAGGAAGTATTCCAGGAAATGCATTATTTTCTGGACTGGCAAAATTTTTGTCTGGCCAATTTTTAAGAAAAGAATAAAACATTTTATTTCTTGGCATAGAGCTAAAGAGGCCCATTACACTTGGGTTAACCACATTTTTTAAAGTATGGAATTTAGCATAGTAGATGGGTCCTTGAAGTCTTTTTTACTAGACTTGGTTCACATACACATTTTTCTTATGTAATTGCACTCTTTTAAATACATCAAAACAATTTACCACCACCCCCCCCCCCCCCCCCCACCCTCCAAAAAAAAATCATAGTGCTAGATTCTGCATGCTTGGACTGTTAACTTTTACATGCTCTTTTTGAACTATTCTTGTGTGATGTTCCTATTTTGAAAACAGTCACACAAAATCTCTGCAATCTACCTTCACCAGACTAGAATATTCTGCTACAGGTAAACAAAATATGAAAAGCCACAGTCTGCTTAAAAACAGTTGATGCATGGAAACCAAGAAAGATTTTTTTATTATTATTATTATGAAGGCTTTATTCTCTGTAAATGTCAAGAAATGCTGTGAGAGTAAGGGAATTTTTCAACCACATTGCAGATTTTCTCACAATTGCTGCTTGCTTTTCAAGAAAAGTTTGTTTACATCTCATAATTAGCACTTTTTCTCTTCATTAAAAAAATTTCCCAGATGCTTTTGAAACTAAAATATGCACTCAGAATAATACTCCTGGGAAAGAATAAAACTTCTTTTTTTCCTCAGGCATCTTTCAATGTTAGTCACAAGTATTTAATGACACAATGGTGACTGAAAGATACAGTTTGGACTGTTGTGGCTTGTTCAAGAAGAGTGTTTTATGGTTTTATAGTCTTCTCCCACTACTGAGATGTCTGTCACTCAGGAAAAGGAAACTCTGAAAGTCAATATTTTCTTTTTTTTGACAATCTGTCTTTTGGTTGAAAAACATAAATTTCATATATAAAATATATGAAAACATATAAAAACATAATTTCAGGTAGTCCTGGAGACTGGAAAAGAGAAGTAAATTTGCATGCTTGAGACACACATGGTAGAAAGCTTTCTTTTTATGTTTTCTTTATTAAGGACAGGATAGTTTCTGTATAAAACCTGGTGTGCAGCTTGGTCCTCATTGCTCACTTTTGTTTGGGCATTCTTGACAGAACTATATGGAACCTACAAAACAAGTATTTATTAGTATGCCATACCAATATTTATGACAAATATTCTAAAAATAAAAGCATGAATGTGCTCCCTGCCTTCTCAACAGGCACCAGACAAGCCTGGACAAGTAGCCACTGGTGAATTTCAGCTGCACCATCTATACAGGTTTTGTGACAAAAGCTCATCTGCATCCCTACAAAAGAGAACAGAGAGATAACATTTGGGGTGAGGAGGTCCAAACAAACCCGCAACTTCCTCCCAAGCCCATCACAGGAGTCATCAGTCCATCAAAGGCTCATCTTCACAAGTGCAGAGATGCAAAGGGGCACAAAGTCATTCAGCCAAACAAATTAAGGACTTGGAGCAAGAGTTGCCTGTCCAGGCCCTGCTGTGGCTGTCTCAGTAAAGGCTGTCCTACAGCCCACTGTGAAACACATCAGAGTGAGCCAGTGCAGTCAATGCACTTTTTGTTTTGAGGGGGGGCAGTGCTTAAGGCTGTGAAATACATTAAGGGATACAGAGGAAATGTATTTCAGGATTTCACAAGAATTCTTACAGCTATATTTAGGGGAAGAATCTAAGTGGTTTGGGCAGGAATAAGTGTGGGAAAGTAGATATATAAGAGAATTAAAAAGACCTGGTCATGTGTTGTTTTCTTGTTGATTGGTTGGTTGGTTAACTGTCTGTTCCCCAAACCTAGTCTCTACACTCTGTCTTATATATTAAATTTCTAACTTATTCCCTAACTTATAGATCACAGAAGTAGCTGGCTGTCAGGGTGACCAGTGCAACTGTGGACAGCTGCTGGTGCCCTGTGCCACCATGGGGTCTGGGTGTCTCTAGAGGCGAAACCCCCAGTGCATGTGCATGTCTAAGGGGAAGAACACAGAGAGGATGTCTAGTGCGGGCCAAGCATGGCATGTGCATGTGTGTGTGTGCATGTGTGTGCATGTGTGTGCATGTGTGTGTGAGCAGAATCATCAGTGCCAGCAGCCAGAGTGGGCTTACAGCCTCCAAGGTTTGTATGTCCAGGTGACAGGAGCTGGTAACAAGTGGCCCTATCCAGCAAAATGCATTCTTCACTAACACCAACTGGTCCTCAAAACATGTTGATTTTTTTTTCTCAGTGAGCAACTGTCTTCCAGAACTGATTGTGTGCTATAGGACTTCATGTTTTTTCTGATGTTTGGAATTACTATTACCAATTTCAAAAACTAAATTCTGTTTTTATTTTCCCTTGATTTGTCTTACATGACTTTGACTTGTGTATTTGCACAGTTCAGTAACAGTTTTGTTCATTAGAGCTGACTCAAAAGTCGTTCTGTTGTGCTTCACAAAGCACAAGCTTGCAGACAGCTGAACCTGTGAGCAGTGAGTTGCATATCTGGATTCTTTCTACATCAATTCGACTACTTTTTTTGTCTTGATTTTACTCCATGCTCTTTTAGGCAATGATGTATTTATGTATTTTCATCTTTTGAAATACCTATACTCACTTATTTGAATTTAGCTTCCACCATGTCACTAGTATAGTAATTCCCTAGATATGAGAGATTACACAGAAGTTCACTATTTTCCTTATAGATAATGTAAAACCATTTCACTTTTCATGTAACAATTAGGGCTACTCAAATGTTGAAATATATGTTGGGGGATGCATGTATTTTCTCTTAAAAAAACAGAGGAAAGAGGGAGGTAAAACTGCTTATAAGAAGAAAAACGAAACACTTCTACAGAGAAGGAACTCTAAAAGCAGCTCTCACAGTTTGAGCATCAGTGATTAGATAGTACTTTCAAGCCTATTTGTTTTGAAAAATCTGTCCTTTCTGCACAGTACCCTTCAGGATGCAATGTAAATTGAACTGCGGGGCACTCTATAGCAAATCTACAGTCATTATCTCTTAGTTGATTCTGTCTTGTGCCTCATAACTTTTCAGAGGTACATATGAAGCTCCTCTCATAAAAGCTATTACTTTGTCTCCATGATACCTGTTGATATAAGATGATGAAATAAAGATGATTACTCATCCCAGCAGGCACCTGCTTTGACCTTGTTGTGTGTAGTTTATCACAAACATTGCTGTGTGGTATTTCAAGTCGAAAATTAGGCAGATGCAAGAACATAACATATGCCACTGGGCCGTTTTATGTCTTCTGGCAGTACACACGAGAAGTTTATAATGCCACAAAAGCAACATTATACAGATGATACAGCAAATTTAAACCAAACCCACTGCTAAAATTGGTCCACCTGAAAATGGGACCTAACTACTTACTTTCTCATTTTGAGAGCAGAAATTTTTCAGAGACCACAGTGAAAAGATCTGTAAAACAGAAAACAAAACCAAAAGTATATATTTTTTACATGATCCCAAGTGGCTAAGATAAATTTGTCAACATCGACGTACTCTTCTAGTTAATATTATTTTCTAAAGATACATTTCTATAATTTGAGGAGAAATAAACAATTTTCAGTGAAAAATGTTAACACCTTCAAATATAGAATTTTTCCCTTTCCTTTTCTGAGCAAGGCACAAATAGGATAAAAATAGAAAAAAAATTATAAATATAGCAAATACAGCCTTAAATATTTTTTTTTTTAAAAGAATATTATCTCCAGACTTGTCCAGGAACACATCATAAGGATTTCACTCATCCAACAAAATCAGATAGATTACAACACCTTCCTTTTTTGTTAGAATTTTATGAAACAGCTGTATTTCAGGAGACCATTCAACTCCTGAAATGCTATTGGTAAAACAACAGAGAAAACTGTATTAATATAATATGTTTTATCCTGACATTTTAGTGATTAATATATTCAGAAGTGACTAAAAAAGACTTGCAATGAGTCTTTGAGATTCCCTTCAGCAATTGTATTTTTCAACTAGACCAACATCTGAGTAAAGACCCTGATATTAGCTCAGCTGATTAGAGCATGGTGCTAATAACACCAGAGGTGTGGATTCAATCCATGCGTACACCATTAGCTTAAGAGTTGGACTTGATTATCTTTCTGAGACTCTTCCATCTCAGAATATTCTGTGATCTGGAAATAATAACAAACCATATTTTACATTCATTGTAAGGCATTCACATAAATCAAAGTGCCCTGAGAAGTATTCACATATGTTTGCTAAAGTGTGACAAAAATGAAACTTAGGTTTGAATTAAAATCTCTTTGCTTCCCTGATTAGCGGAATAAATTTGTTACTCTGCCCCCCAAATGCCGGTCTATATTTCAAAATAGTACATATGGATTGCATGAATAAAAACTGGACTCTAAAACTTCAATCTAAGCAAATTTACACATCCTATTGACTTTCAATGACAAATAGTATCCCCTTGTCCAGGCTAAGCTGTTGACTTTTTTTTTATTTTTCTACAGTCTTTCTATAAGGAAGCTTGGGAGAGAGGTCACTTTCAAAGGACAATTCATGCTGTCCTAAAATATGTTTCTGGAAGAGTAAGATCAAATCCTATTCCTATTTACTTCTAATCTACTCCACAAACAGCATTGTGGGTTCCTGGTTTGATTTTGGTCTAATTCCAGCCAGAGCACTAGTCCTGTGTGCAGCACAGTATTGTATCATATGTTATATATCATATGTTATATACCCTTAGACTTATTTCAGTTTTCATTTGATTAAAGCGAGGCTTTCATAGATGCTTAAAAAATAAGCACCAGATAACTAGTGATCTCTTTAACCTCAATTCATGCTGTGGAAAATGCTGCTTTTGTAACAATCAATATTATTAGCAATTTGCTTGTTTACAAAGAAGACTCTTTGTTAATCCAATGGTCATAATTTAATTTAATCTAAGTATTGGTTTTGCTTGGAGAGTTAACTTTTGTGACTTTCCACAGGTATATTATATTCCCAAACGTTTTCATAACTGAGTCTTCACAGAAAAAAACTTATCAGAGAAGAAATATCTACACACCCTGGCCAGATTAATAGCAGAAGTCAAATTGAAGAATAAGAGTAGAATGGTTAAATGGGATGGGAGCCTATATTCACATCTTTGTAGATGCCATTACTTCACTGTGTTCATTCATTGGACAATATTAGTGGAACAATACATCCTACTTGTAGAAAAAGAAAAGAAGGAATATAGAGAGAATAAAGCTTAAATCTTCTATGAATATTTCAATCACCTCCTGCCTTCTGTTTTCACACTTCCTTATTCTACTAACAATCTTGTCAGAAATCAACGAAATTCAAAGGCAGCAGATTTAACCATTAATGAAAATACATTAAAACCATTATGAAAGACAAAATTTGGTAACCATTATACACAACTACAATAGAAATCTCCCTTTCCAAGAAAAGTGCATGCAGAAATAGTGATAATCTTATCTAACGTCCTGTATGGCAACTGGAGAGTATATTGTGGACTGTTTTAAACAAAAGCTAGTAACAATTGTTCTGTGTATTCTGTAAGCAAGAACACTGTGTGAACATTTTTATTAATGTTGCCTCAATAATTGGCTTGTCCCCAAGACTATCACACAAGACAATAATGTAGGGTAGTTATTATATGAAACATTGTTCATCATGTCATAGTCCTTTCTTGAGGTAATATTTTAGGCCCTGTATAGGGAAAATAGCACTTAAAAATAATGAAAAATAAATTTTAAAAAGAATATAACTGGGGAAAAATATGGAAATGAAGAAATGTATACCTATTTATATCAGCCTATAATCCACCACAAGAAGTTTTTGCTAAAAACACAAAGCTGCTTTAGGAGCAGGAAAACCAAAACAGTTTTTATCGTTTTAAGGAGCTGATATACAACTTATTTAACTCACCCTCTATTTCCTCCCTCACTTTTCACATAAATCCTTCACCTGGAAACACCATGTTACATTTGACAAAAAAATAGATAATATTTGGAAAAGCAGTAACCTTTATTTTTGAGACTGCTTTTATGTGCATTCACACATGCTCTGTATTCCCACATGGTTCAATCCAAATACCTGAAACATTAGAGCTATCATGAGGAAAACAGAGCCACAACGGATACTGAGAAAATTGAGGTGGTTTTAATTCAGAGATGTGTCCCAACATTTAAGTGCTGTTCTTTGACCCACACATAAAGACTCTGCTTTCACAATGTGCACAAGCATATAATTAAATCTGGCTTTTTTCAAAAGGCAGTTCCCAGCCCCTGTACTTTTGTAATAGCTTGTTCTTATGTCACACTTAAGCCCTGATTTCTGGCTGTCTGAAAAAGTATTATGTTTGCATGTACATTGGCATGCATGAAATGCCTGTCTGAGAAAACCTGAATTCTGAGTAAGAGGAAAAAAAAGTAAAAACTAACTTTATTTCATCCTTTTAGGACGTGTGTAGAACATAAGTGATTAAGTCAGGGTTAAATAAAATTGGCTCAGTCCTAGTTTCTTGCAACAGGACTTTAACAGGCTTGGAACCCCTCCATATCTCCATACTGCACGCATATTTTCCTTCAAAGTCATGCCACAAAATAAAGCCCACTGTTTAATGCCCTCAAATTTTTGAGACAGTCTTATTCCACCATGTCCTCATCTTATGAGGGACTTGGAATTATGTGGCTTTTTCTTTTGATGGTATGTAAAATGAGTATGTGGGCTCATTGTTCTTAAATTATTCTGATCCCACTTTTAGTCTAAGAGTACTTTGTTTTTGAGTTCTCTGGAGGAGCATTATCCAGCTGAACTTGTGTGCTTTTTTACATCTAGAAGCTTTTCGGAAAACCTTAATATTATAGTTGTCCCTAGGCAGCCAACCTCCCAAGGAAAAGGGTTCTGTCCCAGGTGAGCATTCAAAGTAGGCAAAGTATACATGGATTATAAAAGGCATTGCATCCAAGTGGCAGTAGAGCTGCTCTGTGAAATTATATATATTTTTTTCAGTGGTACCACAGGAGTGGTAGGTAAACCTAAAGTCCATATTCTTCACCATCCTGCACACTGGCATATTGCAAGCTCATGGGGAAGAGGACATGGACATTCCTTTGTGAAGGGAAGAGGAGAGGCAGTGAAAGTGTTTTGTTTGAGAGGGTCCTCCTTATTGTAGGTAAGGCTCTAGGAAAGTTTTCTGTCATGTGTTTAACCTCCCCACGATAACAAATCTGATATTGGACTTCAGATATAAGATAGTTAAAGAGATAAACTCTTATTAGATCATCAAATCATGCAATCATTTAGATTGGAAAAGACCTCTCAATTATTGAGTCGAACTGTTAACCCAGCACTGCCATATCCACTACTAAACCCTGCTCCACATCCATACATCTTTTAATTACCTAAGCGCCACATCCATACATCTTTACCTCCAGGGATAGCAACTCAGCCACTTCTCTGGGCAACTGATACAACGTTTGACTGCAACTTTTAGTGAAGTTTTCTTTATATCCACACTGAATCTCTCTTGAAGTAACTTGAGGCCATTTCCCATTGTCCTGTTACTTGTTACTTGGGAGAAGAGATGGACTTCCACCTCACTACGGCCTCCTTTAGGTAGCCGTAAACAGCAATAAATTCTTGATTATGACCCATTATCAGCACTCTGAGAAAAGGAAAAAAAACAAAAAACCAAGCGAAAACACCTAGTGTTCTTTTATGGATTCCAGAGCATAGAAGAGAAAATTGGAAAAAAACCCCTGTCTAAAATAAAATAAAACCACAAAGTTTAGCAGACTTTCCTTCTTTTTGCATCCTAATAAGCTGTAGATCTACGCAGTACTTCTGTGCAAGCCATAACTAGTGTTTCATATGATTCTTACCAAATTTCCCCCTCAAAGAACTGTGGTTGTACTGATTGAAGGAGCATATCTGTCATTTTATATCACTTTTCCAAATACTTTGGAATTAAAGCTCAAACTCCTTGGAGCACTGTTAATATCAATGTCCTTCTCAAAGTACTCCCCAAGTCTTGATAATGCCTTGCAGGTGTGAGAGACGTGACAACTTGGGTTCATATCAATTATTTCACACCTCTCTCTTTTGTTCTAAAGTTTTTGCATTACCATGTGCTGCATACTGGCTGTCATGTCACTTTGCAGAACCTGTACCCACTTCCCACAAGATGTAAATCCGTGTAAGAAGACATCCAGCAAAGAAGTCTAAAACTCAAAATTATAAAATGAAACACCTTTACCACTATAAAAATACTTTTCAGAAGTAGCTAATGCTACACTGTAATGCTTTAGAGATAAGATTCAAAGAAATATAAGTATAAAATAACACACTGTATTTTCTGATATTAAAATCATCTGCTTTTCAAGAAAAAAAACAAACAAACCTCCAAGCTAGTAATTTACTCTGTTGAAATGAGATAAAACACTCATGAAACTCTAAGTAGAAAATTAACTAAAGACCTAATCACAGACTATTACAAAACTAATTAAGAAGCCATCTATACAACTACATATTCTTAAAAACCTAATGCTGGGAAGTAAGCAAAAATGACTATTTTGGAAAATTAGAATTTATGACAATGTCCAAGCAAAGCCCACTACTGGTAAATCAAAGACAAGCAGATGAAGATGAGATCACACTATGCTCTGAGATTACCTTCTGATCCAACAAGAAAAGCACAAACATGCAATAGTGAATTGATCCCTCCTTTGACTAGACTTGGTTAGATTTCAGGAAATATCCATAGACTTTCACTATTCATTCCACAGATGACTTTTCTGGGATGGTTTTCTGAAAAATAAAGCAGTAGATTTCATTTTCAGAGGACAAAATTACAACAGTGAGGTGGACAAAACATTTTTGCTTAGATGAGAAAAGTTGATGTGACCTAGGGAAAGTATTTACTACCCAGAAAGAACAAAAAACAGAAAATGGAAAAAAATTAAAAGTATCAAAATTTTATGAACTGCTGTAGAATACTATACAAAAAATTTGAAATGTCAGTGCAAGAGATGGGTGAGTACAAACCCGATTGTTTCCATAAGATTAAGACTTGATTTGGAAAATTGATCTTTGCAAAATTTTGAAGGCAGATTTCTGTTCTGAACTCTTAGAAATAAAAACAGTATAATGTGACTTACCCTACCTTTGAGAAAAAGAATTCTTCTTTTAGGTATTAACCAAGCAACAAAACAAAGAAAATTATTTGAAAATTTAAATGCAATGAAAGTATAACCATTAAATCAATTAAATAAATGTAATTGTATTGCACAAGATTACATGAAAAGCTTTTTTGATATGTTAGTAAAACCACCTACCGAAGAATATTCTAAGATTCTGGGGGAAAAACCAAAGCTTAACAAAACCTTACAGAAACCCACAACCAATCAAACAAAAAAAATCCACCCCTCCAAAAAAAATCAACCCCCAAACCACAAAAAAACCCCAAAAAACAAAACATTTTCACCAGTTAATTAATAGAAGACTTCCATTAAAAAATAAAATTAAAAGAATATCTTAGAAAAACATCCTGCTGTAAAGTGTCCATCAGTGAGAACATTTTTTCATGAAAGACAAACTAAAGTCCGTGCAGAACTGGACCCATGTTTCCAAAAGTTTGAGAAGTGATGTGTCCTACGACTGAAGGAGAAACACAGAGAGATGGGTCAAAAAAGAGAAGTAGATTAGGAACGAACAAAGACAGGACATTCTCTTCTATTAACATGTGGTAATCAGCTTGTTATCACCGTTTTTCAGCATGAAGATTATTTAAAGACATGGAAATGAAGGAAGAAAAGTAAGCAAAGGGATGCCCATACTTCATTTAAAGTATGCCTTATAACTACAATAGCATATAATATTTATCCTGTTAATAAATATCCTTTTAGTAGAGAGAGCTCTGTGTATATGATTTATCTACTGTTGCATAAGATGAAGAAAGCAATTTAAATATGTAAAAATAAAAATTTTGAGAGCTGGAAAATAATATAAAGTTAAAATAAATACAAATTCATTTTGTCTCCAAACACTCAGCTTGGAAAGAAAGCCTTAAGCCTATTTTTTAAAATCAAGCCATAGGTTTTGTATTTAACAATACTGATTTATGTGTCTTATTTGATGACTAGCAAAACCCCTTTCCCACAAGTTGTTACACTGCAAGAGGGGTATTCTGTTCTCTCTCTATTAAGCAAGAAAATATTTACAAAAGAATAATCAAATCAATATATATCACAGCCTCAAGATTGCTTCCACTTCAGACAAGTTTGAAAAACTAGTGCTCTAGACATCAAAGCACTCATCTAATAAATCACACACAGGCTGCCAAGTAACTACCAAACCATTCATATAACAAGGATGAATAATGACCTGCACAGTTTATAAAAATGTTCTTAGGAATGTCCTGAAATAAAAATCCTGGCAAACATAAATGAAGTGCATATAAAACAACTCTGACACCACACTGCTGAAGGTCGCCATAAGTGATATAATGATGGTAATGAAAATCAACATGACATCTTAGAGAAAAAACCTGATGAGAGAACATATTTTCTGTATTCCTCAATATTGTGGGAAAACATATACCTGTTGTTGCTTCTAAAATTGACTTCAGTTCAGTACTATACCTGCTACAAAATGCTATGTCTTGACTTTGTTTACAAATACTATGACCAGAATAGTAAGTGCCTTTGATAGGAATATCTCAAAAGGAGAGGGAAATTCACATAGAATGTGTTTTTTCTGTTAATCCAAAGGTTAATTCCTTGTTTCTTCTATGTCAATATTAGTCTTGTTATTTCTGTTGCCTTTAGAAGAGTTGAGTGGTGTGTTGCAACTGGAATAAAGAACAAAAAGTTTATTCTATTACAGAGGAAAGTACTCTAAAGAAGGTAATGAAAGGAAGAATTCAAAGAGTTAATTATTCAGATACGATAGATTGAAAAAAAAAGATGGAAATTTAAAAAAAAACATACTTGTCGCATCATCATATTTGTATTGGTTTCCCATTTTTATCCTTTTACAATTTATAATCCTGTGAATTCCTTTTTCATTTCTATCTGAATCACAAAGAGGTATTGTATGAATCTGTCAGCTCTTATTAATTATATTGAAAGGGTATTGAGTATCCCACTGAACACATTTAAGGCATGCTTTTAAAATGTCAGTTGAAAATTATTTTAGAACAACATATTTTCAGAGTAACTTCCATTATAAGCAATGAAATGGGAGGCGATCAGAATAGGAGTGACCTAGAGAAGCCTTAAATAGAAAAACATTAAAACAAATGCTAACGAATCAACCTGACACTCAGAAGCCTTTACAAGATGAAATAATGAGTACAAATAGTAGACATGCTTCGTATGTGAAGGGGTAGGAAAATGATGGCATACATACTGAAAATAAGCTCTATATGTCATTATATTTATTTTCTCAAGGTTCAGTTCTATACCAGGCCCTAAAATAGTCCACTAAATTGAAACTATAGAAAATGTACGCCCAAATGTCAAAAAACCAGAAATCAATATTAAGGTTCTTATTCCTCTTTGTAGGCTCATTTATATAACTTTTACTTTCTCAGTGAACTTTTACTTTCTTACTGAATTGCAATTCTGTTTTCTGTAACACTGTTAAGTGATGGAACATTTCTTGGAATTCTGTATGGTAGTCAGGTTTTGTGGTAGAGAAGATGAAGGAAAGAAAGACATGTATTCTGGTATCATTATGTCTTATGTTTCACCCAGAGATTACATTTTTCTTTGGTTTTATGTCTAGAGCTTTTCCTTTATTTCTCTTCTGTGATGAATGATAATACTTTCTGAGCAAACAAATTATGCCACCCATCTAAGAAAGATATATTAGATCTTGATTTTATTTTCCAACAGATGCACTAAGGTGTACCAGGATAGTTTTTATCAGGAAAGATAGCCTGTTTTTGTTTCAGTATTCACATTGATTCTACTCTGGTTCCAGGCACTTACACCATGCATGTTACAGTGGAGTATAAAATGGAAGAAAAACAATATTTTCTACTGTTTGATTATACCTGAAGCTATATACTCTTTTTTACTTAGCTGGGAGTAACATATGCTAGTAGTCTGATTCTACAACAGACACAATACACATGATTTCAACATGAGTGGTTACAAAACCAAGCCATAGCTGAAAGCTGGATTCAGTAGTGTCTGTTGATACCACACATTTAAATACCACTTTCAAGCAACCCAGAAAGTACCAGTAAGAACAGCTTTTTAAAAATTGCAGAATAGCCATATCATGGTTAAAATTTCATTTCATATTATTCCTGCAGAGAGAAACACAAGACATCTAATTAACTTTCCACCACCATTATAATAGGGAAGGTCATATTAAATTCTCTGTCTAGAAACAAGAGTTGTAAATTTCATCCTCTTCTGATATATCACTTCTAAAACTGTTTGTCATATCTTCCTTTTAAAATTCTAATTGCTGTAGTACAGATGCAAAATGTATTTTGTAAAAAAGCCCTTGTAAATATACCTTGTAGGCTGGCGTGTATTGCTTTCTAGCCCATTAACAATTATGAAAAAAAAATAATTCCTGGAGTGGAAAAATCAAGAGCTTGCTAATGCAGCTCTCTTTTTTTTTCTTCACAAGGACAAGCAACTAGAGGTAACTGAAGATTTTTCAAAATGCATGAATGTATGTATACGTGATTCACAATCAAATACTATTTCTTTCCCCTCTTGGGCTTGAAGAAAGATAATGCCCATTATTTTTTAATTAACAGTTGTTTGTTGTGTTCTGTAATTTAAAATTGAAATGATATAGTGTAGTAAAACATTTTTACATTAGTGGGCCTAAAGAGTTGAGAAAGGTATGTATCTTCTTTCAAGAATTGCTGCTATTAGGAGAAATGGGTATTTGATGTCATGTTTACTACTGGCTTTATTTATGATAAAAATATACAGTGGGGTCTTCTGTTAAGTAGGAGCAAAAAGATCACAAATTTACTTAATTTCATTTCATCTGTGTTTCCTAAAAGTCCCATTTTAATGCCTTGTCTCAGGACATAACTATGGCTCCTTCCCTAGGCTTGTTTTCCTCTCCTATTGCATGTCCTTTTCAACAGGCGTATCCTTCTATTTACACCTGATCTGCCATATGTCCAAAATCCTAGCTCATTCTTTCTCTGTTTTAACAAATACTTGCACCATGCCTGAAACACGGTGTCTAGAATACCTGATGGCATTAACGAAGACTGTAATGGGTTTTGGATCAAAGATTTTCTTGGTAGCAGCCATCATCAGTTCTCAATATTTTTCAACAATAAGCTGCCTTTTTATGGCAAAGATTTCCAAAAAAGCCTTCTTTTACACACACATCTGTGTGTAAGATTTACAAAGATGCTGCCTTTTGATGTTTCAAAAACATTTGCATGATGGACACATCTTGTAATCCACATGGCTTTAATTTCTGCTATAATTTTTTTTCCCTTCAAATGTTCATCTCATGAGGTAGTAAGATATTATTATACTTACTGAGGAGAGGGGGAAAAGATTATAAATCTAGAAGACATCCTGTAATTCAAGCATATAAAATTGTTTTAGTAGCCTAAATGTCTGTCAAAGAGTTTCCTCAACAATTCCACACATCTTCTAGTATCTATCTTTAGCAGGTACCTTAAAGATCTAGGATGCATGGATCTTACTCAGGACAACTTGAAATTATAGATGTTTGTCCCACTATCTATCCAACTGTCTATCTCAATGCACTTCTCACTGTTTCTCTGCTCCCCTCCCCACATTTTTCACTCTCTCACACAAACACACACACACACAGAGGGTTATTTCTCTCATCCACAAATGCCTACTCTCCTTTTACTCAGTTAATAAGCCTGTAGGTTTTTTAGCAAAAAAATCCAAAACTTATTTGTAAGCTTTCTTTTGTTGTTGACTTGTAAATTCTCAACAGTGCTTTTAGGAGTATCATTTCTCATATCCAAGGATGTTAGGTGTTCATTATCTTATGACTTCCTTTCAAGTTGGTTTATGTGTCTAAGAAGTAGATTTCACCCCTTTCTCCTGTATCAATTTCATTCTGCCCCTAACTAAGCACTATAATTCTTTTACAAATCTTTCTCCATTGCATATGTAAAATTACATGACATTTTTTTTTGTAGCAAAAGTTTCTGTCATTATTCGGAATGCAGAAGAAACTTAAAGTCTCTTTGATGCATTACAGCTCACATCACATCACTTTGAGCCACACAAAGCCATACGCTGACAGAATCAGACATAACAAGACACAATGCATCAAATCTCTTTAGTTTTATATTCAAAGTGCAAAGAAAAATGCTACCACAGAGGCTTGTAAGGCTTCTTAATAAAACTCATCACCAGAAAGCTGTGCATCCTGCAGTAGTGCTACACTTTAAGTGCTTCAGTAGAGCACTAATATGATATTTGATAGCATAATGGCAGTAAAAACTTACTGACGTGGTGAAATGAAGTGTTGCTAAACATAAAAAGGCAACTCACTAAATAAATCTAGTGGCACAAGTTTTCTGTAAAGAGCAGTATCAGTGAGATACAGTATTTTCCTCACCCCTTACCCTCCTACTGATTTTTCTGTTTACATCCCTGTTAACTGGCATCCCATTTAGAGTATATGTTATTTTCACAGCACTCCTTAAGCTAGGCACATCCAAGAACCACCATCTGTTCACATTTTAAAACTGTAAAAGGGTGTGATTCTTGCCTGCCCAAAGTTTCAGACTCCTTAAGGATCTTTCAGTCCTGAAATCTGTTCCTACCATTATCAACTAGAAAAACATTATGGCACTTTATCCAGATCAGTTTGCCCCACTGGAGCACTTACAAATTTTTAGAACGTAAAAGATGGCATTTAATAAGAGGCTATTTTGATGGGGTTCACTAGTCACCTACAGTGCTTGATCTTCAATAGTACAATTAAAGGACAGGTTTTTTTATGTGATTATTTAAGGTTTACTAGCTGCCAGCTTGTTGGTAATAGTAGTCATAGTAACAATGATACAGTTATGGTAAAATCTGTGAAAATATTACCATATTTAGCAAAACTACTGTGAAATGGCACATTTAAGTGCTGAGCATGAAGCATGCATTTTTTTCTAGAACATGGTATGTATTTCTAGGAGTGTAAGCTGCACAGTCCTAAAACATCATTCAAAATGATTGTGTACAAAAGTTTCTTCATAAGAATGGGAATTTTTCAGCAGCTGATCAGTTCATTTCACCAAAGAAAGCAAACAGCAAAACTGAATTATGAATAGGAGGGCTTCTCATTTAAGAAAAAAACAAAGACTCAGATGAGAATCCTTGAGAGCAGTTAGGAAGATGTTATGATAACAACATATACTTAAAATGAAGGAAGTAGCTTTCTAGTTTTGAGTCATTTGAGGTCATTACTTCATTTACCTCTATTTACTTACCTAATGATATAAAATACAAAAAGAAAAAAAAAGTATCCAGTTTTAATTAACAATCAAGTGGTTAGCAAATTGCATTAAAATGTAACTATCTCAGTTTTGAGAGCTTCCAGAAATAGAATATTAGTTTAATTTCAACCTTGTTTGGCATGGTACAAAAAAATTAAAGAACTAGTTGGAAAAAAAGTTGTCTTGATTGTCCAAGAAGGAAAATAATAGAGCTTTGCTAGTATCCAAGTGATGTACTGAAAATCTACAGAATCTCTTTGTGTGTCTCAGCACAGTTATGTCAAGTTTTAACATTAAAAAGTCAATTATCTGACTTCGGTGTAAGCACCTATTGTGCAAGTGCCAAAAGACAAGGTTTATCTTTCACTTAACTTTTAGAATTGGGCTTCTCTTCTTAAAACGTAGCAATGAAAGTAAACACTTCTACCTTTGTAGAGTGCTGATTGAAAAAAGGACTCTTTAAATAGCTTTCAGCTAAAAGCAAGTTCAAAAATTGTATATTGATTCAAAAGCCCACACCAGCAGTTGAAAACAAGAGTCTGAGAAAGATGTGGCACTTTCAAGAACTAAGCTTTATTCTTTGTCATCTTCTGCAACTGTACTTTTTCCAGGGCCCTTTCTGCATGAATAAAAAATCTCTCTTCAAAGCTTTAATTCCTTGTATATTTCTAATGTCTTGTCATAAATAAAAACTAAAGAGGGAGAAAAAGTAAAGAAAATTCTTAGATGATTCACAGTAGTCTGTTATTGGCAAAATAGTCTGTTATTATTGGCAAATAGAGACTATGGAAGAGCAGAGGCAGTAGCTGGACATGAGTACCACTTGATAGCAGGATGTTGGTTATGCAGCAATATTATTCCCGCTGGTGTGGGGGCCCCTCAGCTCACAGGGGCCCGAGGAGGCTGAGCCACCCCAGAAGTATCTCCTCAGAGACGACTCCTTGGGGGGTCAAGGCACTCCCTCAGC